>CM070503.1:33498767-33606534 GCA_036346375.1 Guadua angustifolia
AGTTTAAACAATATTTGAAATGATTCCCACGATGGCATAATCTTTGAAAGCGTTTAAAATTTGGACTAAGCAATTCTACCGTCCCATACTACGCTCTTGGTTATGATCAAATAAAATAGCTAATATCATATAGGGTGTCAAAAGTTCGTCATGAATAATGTCAATGACGGTATACCAAATCTGGAATTTAACTAAACCTTAAGACCAAATTTAAAGTAAATTGCATGAAAGTAAGTATACATAATTTAAAACAACATAAGTTTTTTTATAAAATTTGGGATCAACATGTTCAAGGAAGACTTGCCTTTTGCCTCCTCATGGTTTTATACACATTGATTCGATCGAGCTTTGATTTGCATCATCTACCTTGAAATGAGAACAAATAAATAAAAAAAATTTAAACAAAATTCAAAAATTGAAAAGAATGGTAATGGAAGATAGATCATGAATTTAGATGAATTTAAAAATTTGAATCACTGGAATCAGAGCTAGAATGAGGAAGAACGGGCTCCTAAAAGTTTCTTGGATAAGAAAATCAAATAAAAAGAAAAGATGTGACATATGTCACGACGCAATTGGCTGGGAATTCTGGATTTTCTAGAATAGAATGAAAATAAGAATAATTACCACTAACACGTGGGGCCCACATGTCAGTGGCTCCGCCCACGGTGGATCGGGAGCACTGAGATGACCAAAGGCGACGTGACGAGGTTTGCCAAGGTGGAGGCGACACGCGGCGCTAGGGCCGATGTGGTACACCACATGGACATGACGCAGCTGCCACGCTTCGGGTGACGCGGCGCGACACGGGAGCCGAGGTGGTGGCGACATGACGGGAGGCGGGGCGACGCGGCGCTGAGGTGGCGTGGACGCAGGCGACGCCTGGCGTTGACACGACGCCAACGCAGCATGAGCGGTGCAGAGCGGAGTAGCATGGCGGCAGCGCAGGCACACCGGAGCCAGGGGAGAAGACGCGGTCCGGGGCAAAAACGCGACGAAAACCGGCGGTGTTTGAGGCAAAACGTAGAGAACACTGCAGGGGAATCGATGATACCAACATCCGTGGCGGAAGCTCACCAGTGGGGAAGAACAGTGGCAAGGAAAAGCTTCAAGCCGACAGCGCAAACTCGACCAGAGTTTCAGCTTTTGGCGGCGCACAAGTGGCGAACCTTGGAACAAGAGAGAGGAGCAGGTGCGGCGCTATTTATAGGCACGAAAGTCGTGGGTTACCAACCCGGATATGGCGCGGTCGGCTTGAAAAATGCCACGGTAGGTGTGGGCGAAACGGGCAACGGCGGAGGCGACGTGGAGACGAAGCGGCCATGGTCGACAAGGGCCCCAGCTGCAGCGTCGGCGGCACGAGGTGGGCCGAGTGGCTGGGCAGCGGGGAAGGTGGAAAGCGGTGGAAGCGAGGCTAGACCAGGCGGCGAGGGAAATCGGGCAGGCAAGGAAGGAAATAGGCGGGCGGAAGGAGAAACAACCCTCGCGGGAAAAAGGAAAAGAAATTAATTTTCTTTTTAGAAAAATCCAGTAAATTAAGAAAAGCCAAAATAAATTAGGAAACATCCTAGAAAATTCTCATAAACACTTTTAAGCATTTGGAACCCAGATAAATTATTTTGAACTCATTTAAACTTAAAATTTTAATTCAAATGATTTGCTAGAACTAATTTTTGTTAAAAAATTCACCAAAATTTAAAAAAAGCTCAAAAATGGAATGTTACATACATGTATTGAGAGTTCGGATGCATTCATATGGTACTCTCTGGAAACTTGGATTCTTATTGTATATATTAACGGAAAATCTAGACTTTTTCTTTTTAACGGGATGAACATCTGCCATCGGATCGTACGTACCAACGCTACAGTGAAACTGCTTTAATGTCAGAAAGCATCCCATATTCCCATGTGGACTAGCAGCTTAATTCCTAAATAAAATCAAATTAAACCCGATCAAAATTAATTTTATTCTACACTGGCGAAATAACCAGAAAGCTTTATACCAACTTATTTGACAAAAAAAAAATGATATTGGGTGCTGAGACAAGTCAGCACCATACTCACACCACAGAAATCATTGGGAAAAAATAAAATATCCCAACCATGGATAGGTTCTGAGAAGCTAATGCACCATATGAAGAAAATTATTAAATAACTTACTTTTTTTATACCAACTAATTTGACCCAAAAAAATGATATTGGGTGCTGAGACAAGTCAGCACCATACTCACACCACAGAAATCAATGGGAAAAAAAATATCCCAACTATGGATAGGTTCTGAGGCCATTCTCGGTCGTAGTTTATTTTAGGTTTTCAAGAAGTCTTGCATCGATTTTATCTAGGTAACTGTGTATCTCTGATTTCATCTAAATAAAACTCTCTCACCTCTCATGAAACTCTCTCTATCTCTTTCTTCATAATTACCTTGTCATATCACTAAACATGATGATGTGTCATATCATTTAATGAGAATGAAACTCCCACTGAGAATAGCATGAGAATAGCGAATGCACCAGATGAAGAAAATTATTAAATAAACTTACCTTTTTTTTTTTTTGCATTCTTGTCTCATGCATTGCCTTGTCTGTAGATATAACCCATGTCATGATGATAATCTCAATTCTTTAGATGCAAGTTGCATGCTTCTCGATGCATCGTATTATTGTTTAATTTTATTACAAGAAATTGATCCTTATTTTTTGTGTAATTTTTCCTGCAACAATAATGGCGCTTAATTATTTTTGCTTGCGAATGCAATATAATTATGTCTGTAATATAATTATGTCTGTAATTATATATACTCGCTGTCGCATGGCAGTTGAGTTGACCGATTCGTGGGCCCTACCAAGACTAGAAAGAATTCGTACTCTTTCTTCTCTCTTTCATGGAGTAGTACTTCGTGTTGCTTTGCATTGCTTACCAAGCAATGCTGGCCTAACTTTTGATTTGCAACTTGGCCTTTTGTGACACACACATGATTCGTTAGGTCATAATTTGCTTGCAAAAGACATAAATAAAAATAATATGTCAATCCATTTGATAATTATAATAATTGACACAACTTGGTAGATAACAGAAACAAATATTAACATGCATGGTATCCTCGCAAAAAAATGTTCTATCTCAACAGAGACTTTTCAAAAATTAGTTAAGTAGTAGATAAATGTAGTAGTGCTCTTAATTCTGTCCACAAATGACGCTAGTCAACACATTGGAAGATGATCATCACCATTTTCTCGTGAGAGCACAATAAAAATAACATGCATTATGTCACTGCTTACTAAAGCGATGACAATTATGTAATGGAAACTCCCAACAACTTAATTTCTGAAAAATAAACATTGCATCCTCATCACTAAATTAATACTTCATATTAATTCCTGAACACTGTTGCAAATGCACACAATTAAGCTCCATCATGGAAAGAAACAAAAAATTATAGAATCAATTTTGTGAACCTTATCTGATTAAGAAGACCTTCATACATATAACTACCAAACTCTATGCTTAATCGGCCCCTTGATCTACGTACTATATATACCACACTTACATCCTGTAATTGGATAGCTTTCTTCTCATATCACTCAATCGATCCACTAGTAGCTAGAAAAGTAGGTAAAGAAACCATCTGATCGAAGCACATAAACTTTGTCTGTAGGCACTCGATCGATCACGGGGCAAAAACCCGAAATTCTTTTAGTAATCAACTCCAAGTAGTACTAGTTTGCTCTTTCTTGTGTTCTTGTCAACCAAAATTTGTTTCGCCTAAAAAAGCAAACAAAAAGTGATATCTTAAAAGTATGAGTACCTACTAGCCAGTCTTGGAGATTGACAAAACAATATAGTGTGATAACATGATGACATTGCAAGATAACGATGGAGTAGAATACATACAAAAAACTTTTTTAAAAACAAACAACTTGCACTCCCTTTCGATGTCATTACACATCAGATTTGCAATAGCAAAAACTAAACTAAATAAACATTTTCTCTTTTTTTTTTTTGTAGAAAGAAGGAAAAAAAGAAAGAAAAACAAGAAGCGTCACAATGCATGCATGCATGTGTATACTACACCATGATGGAGAAGCCATGAAAGATCACTGATCAGCTTGCTCAAAGGAGGGCGGCGGCGAGGAGGGAGAGGAGGAGGTGGCGACGGCGGCGAGCTTCTGGAGGTTGAGCTTGACGAAGGTATCTGTGAACATGCGCGTGTCCTCCTCGGTGTTTCCCTCGGGGACGTCGACGACGTAGGACTCGAGGACGACGCAGTAGGGGCCCGGCAGGAACTCGGTGACGGAGGTGACGGAGCGGTAGTTGCGGAGGCGGTGCTCGCCGCCGACGACGCGGAAGCTGAGGATGTGGCGGTTGTCGTCGAGGATCTCGAGGCGCTCGGTGCTGGTGGAGGCCGGGAGGCCGGAGATAACGGTGACTTCACGGACGCTGCCGACAGTGGCGCCGTCGCCGGCGGCGAGGGCGCAGGACTTGACGAAGTGCTTGTAGCGCTGCGGGTTGGCGAAGCTGCGCACGATGGGCCACACGGCGGCGAGCGGCGCGTCCACGCGCTGCGTCACCAGCGACGTGCACGTCCCCGGCGCACGCCCCGGGAACGTGTGCTGCTCGCGCACCACTCCCTCCAGCTCCCGCCGCTCCGACTCCGTCAGGCCCTGCCGCAGCGCGCTCTCCATGTGAGGCTCCATGCCTAAACTTCCTTAGCCTCTCCCTCCCTCTCCCTCTCTCTCTCTCTCTCTCTCGCGTTCGTATTCTATGTCTAGCTATATGAGAAGGGTACGGTGGAAGTAAGAGGATGATCGTTTAGTTTGGGTTTAATGAATATGGAGGTGTCTCGCCTTTTATGGTTGGGTTCTTGAGTTGGTGGTGGTTTGTTTGGTTGGCATAGATTGTGTGAGTAGTGTAGAATTGATGCTTTAATATATTCTTATTAGCCAGAATAACGCGCTAAGCTGTGTTGCGTACGACGATGCAACGTGTAAAATCTGAAAATTTTGGTCGTATTTTTTGTTTTCGTTTTTTTAGAAAAATAGATCATTAGGATCCGTCGGCGAATCTAGAGGATGCTATAAATCTTTGACAAATCTGTATTTTTTTTGGAGAAAACCGCGGCTAGGATCCGTCAGTGAATCTATGGGCTGCTATAAACTTTCAACGAATCTGTGTTTTTTTAGAACTACGCTACGTCACGCACGACGATTCAACGTATAAAATTTGGAAAATTTGGTTGTATTTTTTGGTTTCATATTTTTTTTAAAAAAAATGGGTCGTTAGGATCTGTCGGTGAATCTATGGGCTGCATAAACCTTCGACGAATCTATATTTTTTAAAAGAAAATCGTGGCCACCTTTCTTTTATATATTTTCGGTTTTTGCGTTTTTTTTAAAAAGGCCACTAGGCCCCGTTGGCGAATCCGTGAGTCGCTATAAACTTTCGACGAATCTGTGTTTTTTTTGTTGAGATGTATTTTTGTTTTTGAATCCGTTTCTCTAAAAACCGTTGATAGAGCCAAATGTAAACTGTTGAGGGACCTAAAGTAATCTATTTTTTCCGAGGTCCGCTACGCTAAAATCCATCAGGAGGACCTAAATGTAAACTATAGAGGGACCTAAATGTAATTTTGACATTTTTGGGGCTATTTTATCAAAAAACCGTTGAAAGGATCTAAACATAATTTCTAATTTTTCGGAGGACATATTCGCAAGGGGGGTTGACGTGGCTACCCTCAATGGCCGGCAATTCTCTCCACTATATATATACACTAGCCATAATGAAAGTGCATCTAGGCCCCTCAAAGAGTTTTGGTGATTTATGGCAACACAATTGCGTACACTAACGGTTGCAAATGAGATTCTATGCAGTGATCAAGAAGATATCACCGTTGGAAAGGCGATTGGAGATCCCCACCGTATTTAAAAATTGAAAAGGCGGCATCAAGACTTTAGTTGAATTTCTTTTGTTTTATTGAGTCTAAGGATAGCCGTACTATAAAGGGGGATACGACGGAAAATCGCTTCTAGGATATGCTTGTGCTCATAGGATGAAAATTGCATCTCAAAAGTATTTTAAAATCATGCATTTCTGTTAATGGGTACTCTGGCGAGGTCGGTCCGAGTATCCGGACATTTAGTCCGGACACTCAGGAAAATGTCCAGAGTATCAGGGATTAAATCGGATACTCAGAGCTAGGGTCCTCGGTTGCTTTTCTCTGGTAAGTCGGAGTATCCGGTTTATTTAGTCCGGACACTCGGGAAATTGTCAGGAGTATCCAAGAGATTGTCCGGACATTCGAGCTCACCCTCTCGGTTGGTATAAGGAGTTGAGTCAGGACACTCCGGACTAAATGTCGGATAGTCCGGACTTAGCCTTGACACACTTGTAGCAGTTGGATTTTGGATGGGCTATTTAAGCCCTCACTCCAAATCTGCAGTTGGCACTTCATTCATTGCGACATTCAAGTCTCAAACTCACTCTCTCACTCTCTTGAGCCTAGCCTCTTTTCCCCACTTGAATCTTTGATTTGGTTTGAATCTTTGGGGAGAAAAGAGGGATTTAAAGTGCTTTGAGCTTGCTTTGTTGATTCTTGAACACAACTTCATCCTCCAAGTTGATTTAGCGGCGATTTGTTACTCTTGGAGTTTGAAGGGCTCCTAGGCGGCAAGGAGTCACTAGGGAGCCTCCAAGTCTTCGTGTGGAGAGCCCGGCTCGTTTGTGAAGGCAAGTCTCGCCTCAGAAAGGAAAGAGGCAAGAAGTGAAAAGCCGTGAGTGCTTAGGTGCAACAGGGAGGAAAGAGGTCAAGAGGGACCTGGGCTTTGTGCCTCCTCAACGGAGACATAGGATTCCCTTCAAGAATCCGAACTTCGGTAAAAAATCATTGTTATTGTGTTCTTCATTTGCTTGAGCTAGGGTTTGTTGTTCTTGGATCTTTAGAAGCCCCAATCTACTTACTCATTGTGTTTGGCTCTAGATCTATACTTTTGTTAGGTACCTGGTATCATTTAGAGTATTTGTATTCAGCTAGACTATTGAAATCTTGAAAAGATTTAAAATCCCTCCTCGAGCTATCCAGTCCGGAGTATCCGGATAATTTTCCCGGACTATTCGGACAATTAGTCCGGACTATCCGGACAAAATCCTCGGATAGTCCGGACTCTGTCTCTCGGGAGATTTTATTTAATTGCAAAATTTTAATACGCCTATTCACCCCCCCTCTAGGCGACATATCGGTCCTTTCAATTGGTATCAGAGCCAAATCTCCGTATTTTGGCTTAACCGCTAGGAGAATCAATATGTCGCAAGAAGATAAGAATACCGAAGCCCATGACCAAGATAAGGGCACGGGCTCCGGTATTGGGGTTACAATTCCATTTGATTATCGTTCCTCGGTGTCCCAAGCTCTTCCTCATATGTCTCCGTGCCCTCGTTGAGCGCCTCACTTCGATGGCACTCACTATGCGGCATGGAAACATAAGATGAAGATGCACTTGAGATCGCTTCACCCTTCTATTTGGAAGATTGTGCAAAGCAGGTTTCAAGCCTAATGATCGAGAATCTTACTCCCGAAGAAGATAAAGATCAACACTTCAATGATTTGGCGGTCAATGCCTTATTCAATGCCTTAAGTGATTCGAGTTCAACCGAGTCGATGGACTCGAGGAAGCGAAGGCCATTTGGGATAGACTCCTAGTGAGTCATGAAGGGATTTCAAGTGTCCGTGAATCGAAGATAGAGCTCATTATTGGTGAGCTAAGCCGTTTCACTTTGGAAGAAAGAGAGTCCTACAACAAGATGTTTGACCGGCTAATGGTGCTTGTGAATCAAGCCAAAGGTCTTGGGTGCACTGATCTTTCTGACAAGGCCGTGGTGAAGATAATACTTCGCGTGATCACCCCCACCAACCGCAACCTTGTTCAATTGATCCGAGACCGGCCCAACTTCGACACTTTGACACCTCATGATGTCATTGGCCGGCTCATGATGGACGAGATGATGGTGAAGGAAGCTGAGGTTGTGGAAGAACTCAAGTCGGGCAAGAAGAAAGGTATTGCCCTAAAAGCCGCGAAGACCGTGAGAGAAGTTGAGGAAAGTGCCAGTGAAGATGATGAGGCAAGTGGCCCCCTAACCAATGAAAATATGGCTTTGCTTGTGAGAAGATTCAACAAGTTTCTTAAGAAGAAGGGCTACAAACCGGGAAGTTACTCCAAGGGTAAATGGAACAAGTCAAGAGGACGACATTCAACGAGGAAATGCTATGAATGTGGAGAACCCGGTCATTTTATCGCCGAATGCCCTCATCGAGAGAAGAAAGAAGAGAAGTCATACAAGAAGGACAAGACCCGGGGCAATGACAAGGAAAAAGGCAAAAAGTTCAAACATTACAAGATAAGGGGCAAGCACACATTGGAGAAGAGTGGGATTCAAACTCCGACTCCGACTCAAGCTCCGACTCCGATGAAGGAGGAATCGCGTCTGTCGCCATCGTCGTACCCTCTACTCCAACAACGTCGAAGGGCCTCTTCGACAATTTGAGCGATGACGACGACAACGCTCCAATGTGCCTTATGGCTAAGGGGCGAAAGGTATCAATTAAAACTTCATCCTCTTCTATTGTTAACTCATGTATGGATGATAGTGATGATGATAGTGATGATGATTGTGTAATCAAGTCAGTTAAGGACTTTGACATTCAAAAGTTAGACATGCTTCTAAAAGATATTGAAAAATTGGAGGAAGTAGTCGAATAAAAGGAAGCTACTCTCGAGGCTCAAGAGGATTTGCTCATCCTCGAAAAAGAAAAGAATCGTGAGCTAGAGAAGAGTTTATCTTTTGAAAAAGAGAAAAATGAGAAATTAGTTGAGAATTCAAAATTAATCAAATCCGAGGTGACTAGTCTCGAGATCACCAATGCTTCACTCGAAGAGGAACTTGCTAAGGCAAAGGACGCTTGCAAGGCTCTTGAGTTGAAGCTTGTTGATCTCAAGAATAGCCCTCCGATTACCTCAACTATTAACTCCAATTCTTCGTTACCTTCAACTAGCAATGGATCGCTAGGTGCTATAATGTCAATATTGATATTTGTACCACTAACCTTGAGACTTTGCAAGTACTTGCTCATGAAAATGAGAAGCTCAAGGAATGCTCGAAGATGGACTACAAAAGTCCTATAAGGCTAGCAAGGGACTAGAGGAGTTCCTCGGTAGCGCAAAGGTAACCCCATGAAGCATGGGCTTGGTTATGTCCTCCCAAGGGCAAAGGAAATCACATTGTGGTTGCGCCTTTGAACAAGCCCATTCACTTCAGAAAGGGAAGCAAACTCTAAATATAAGGCTCAATCCACTTTCTTTGCATCTTATGTGCTTAAGAGGACTAGCCTCGGTAGAGTAGTTGCTCATCACATTGGGGTAAGCCCAAAAATGCTTCTAGTGTGCGATCTATTTGGGTCCCCAAATCACTTGTCACTAACGTGCGTGGACCTAAACAAGTTTGGGTACCAAAGAGCAAAATCTAAATTTCATCTTGTAGGCCTACATCTCCGGTGGAACAAGTTGGATCTTGGATAGCGGATGTCGCATCACATGACCGGAGAAAGGGCAATGTTGGCGTGTTTGGAAGCAAATGGATCAAATAGTGAGAGCATCATCTTTGGCGACAACGGAAAAGGTGAAGTGGTAGGTTTAGGTAAGATCTTGATTACCAATGATTTTCACATAAACAATGTTTTACTTGTCGAAGTCGCTAAGCTACAATTTGTTGTCCGTTGCTCAATTATGTGAAGCGGGCTACAATTGTGTGTTTAGCGATAAGGGTGTGGATGTCGTTAAGAGGGTTGATGGTTCTATAGCCGTTAAGGGACGGTTGAAAGGGAATCTCTATCTTGTAGACTTCACTACGGATAGAGTTAACCTTGAAACGTGCCTAATGGCTAAATCTAGCATGGGTTGGCTATGGCATCGCCGGCTTGCCCATGTTGGCATGAGGAACCTCCACAAACTTCTTAAAGGCAATCATATTCTTGGATTGACCAATGTTGTCTTTGAGAAAGATAGGGTGCGTAGCGCGTGTCAAGCCGGAAAGCAAGTCGGAGCATCTCACCTCGCTAAGAATGTGATGACCACCTCGAGGCCATTGGAGATGCTACACATGGATTTGTTCGGCCCGATCGCCTACATAAGCATCGGAGGAAACAAGTATGGTCTAGTTATTGTCGATGATTTTTCGCGTTTTACTTGGGTATTTTTCTTGCATGATAAAAGCGAAGCCCAAGGAAGCTTGAAGAAATTCATGAGAAGGGCTCAAAATGAGTTCGATGTGAAGATCAAGAAAATTCGGAGCGACAACGGTACCGAATTCAAGAATACCGGTGTTGAGGAGTTTCTCGACGAAGAAGGAATAAAACACGAGTTCTCGGCTCTCTACTCTCCTCAACAGAATGGGGTGGCCGAGAGGAAGAATCGAACCCTCATCGAGATGGCGCGACGATGCTTGGCGAGTACAAGGTCTCGACATATTGCAGGCGGAGGCCGTCAACACCGCGTGCCACAGCTCCAACCGACTATATCTTCACAAGTTGTTAAAGAAGACGGCGTACGAGCTCCTCACCGGGAAGAAGCCCAATGTGTCCTACTTTCGAGTTTTTGGAAGCAAATGCTACATTCTCAACAAGAGAGTTAAGTCTTCTAAATTTGCTCCTAAAGTAGATGAGGGATTTTTACTTGGTTATGGATCAAATGCTTACGCATATCGGGTTTTCAATAACACCACCGGTGTAGTTGAAATCTCGCGTGACGTAACATTTGATGAAACTAACGGTTCTCAAGTAGAACAAGTTAATTGTGATGAAATTGATAGGGAAGAACCTCCATGCGAAGCAATCAAGAAATTGGCCATCGGGAGGTAAAACCGGTGGAAGCGAGAAGCAATCCGAGCACCCCAACCCGAGTATCAGGATAATGTCCGAGTATCAGGACAAAATCTCCAGTGTCGGACTTAACCGGACATTCGGACATCGATGCTCAAATATTGATCCTCCTCTTCCATTCAAGCTCAAGATGGTTCCAACACTTCTCAAGATAGCGGAGGTCCTATTCAGCGTATAAATGCAACAACTCCTCATCCGAGAGTTCATCAAAGCATACAACGCGATCACCCGGTTGACAACATACTTGGAGACATTAACAAGGGAGTATCTACTAGATCTCAACTTACAAATTTTTGTGAATTTTACTCCTTTGTTTCCTCTCTTGAACCACTCAAGGTAGAAGAAACTCTCCAAGATCCGGACTGGGTGATGGCTATGCAAGAGGAGTTGAACAACCGAGAGAAACCAAATGTGGAAGCTTGTCGAAAGACCCAAGCAAAGCGTGATTGGAACCAAGTGGGTGTTTGGAACAAGCAAGATGAAAACGGAATAGTGACTAGAAACAAAAGCACGGTTGGTTGCTCAAGGCTTCACGCAAATAGAAGGTTTGGATTCGATAAAACATACGCTCCGTAGCTAGGCTTGAATCTATTAGAATATTACTTGCCTTTGCTACTCACCATGATTTCAAGTTGTATCAAATGGGCGTGAAAAGCGCCTTCTTGAATGGACCACTCTCCGAAATGGTCTCGTTGAGCAACCACCGGTTTGAAGACCGAGTATCAGGACCACGTCTACTTTCTACATAAGGCTCTTTATGGGCTTAAGCAAGCACCAAGAGTGTGGTTTGAGTGTCTTCGCGATTTTCTCCTCGAACAAGGTTTTGTAGTCGGAAAGGCCGACCCTACCCTCTTCACTAAACATATCGATGATGATTTATTTGTGTGCCAAATATATGTCGATGACATTATATTTGGATCTACTAATGAACATTTATGCAATGATTTTAGCAGGATAATGACTAAAAGATTTGAGATGTCCATGATGGACGAGTTAAAGTTCTTTCTCGGATTTCAAGTCAAACAACTCAAGAAAGGAACTTTTATATGCCAAATGAAGTATATCAAGGACATGCTCAAGAAGTTCGGCATGGAGAACGCTAAGCCAATCAAGACGCCGATGCAAGCTAACGGGCATCTAGACCTCGACAAAGAAGGTAAACCGGTCGTCCAAAAGGTATATCGCTCGATGATCGGCTCCTTACTCTATCTTTGTGCATCTAGGCCCGATATCATGCTTAGTGTGTGCATGTGTGCACGTTTTCAAGCCGCTCTTAAAGAGTGCCACATGGTGGCTGTAAAAAGAATCTTGAGATATTTAGTGCACACTCCTCATTTCGGGCTTTGGTATCCTAAAGGGTCATCCTTTGAATTAGTTGGATATTCCGATGCGGATTATGCCGGATGTAAGGTGGATAGGAAGAGTACTTCGGGGACATGTCAATTTTTAGGAAGATCCCTTGTTTCTTGGTCCTCTAAGAAGCAAAACTCCGTAGCCCTATCCACAGCCGAAGCCGAATATATAGCCGCCGGGAGTTGTTGTGCGCAATTGCTTTGGATGAGACAAACCCTAAATGACTATGGCCTAACCTATAACCATGTGCCACTTTTGTGTGACAATGAGAGTGCCATAAAAATTGCCAACAACCCGTCCAATATTCCGTACAAAGCATATCGATATTCGTCACCATTTCCTAAGGGATCATTCCACTAAAAGCGATATCGATATCCAACATGTGAGCACAAATGATCAATTAGCGATATATTTACCAAACCACTTGATGAGAAGAGATTTTGTGAATTGAGGAGTGGGCTAAATATTCTTGATTCTATAATTTGGCTTGAAGGGTGCACATTATTGAGTGATGTGTGCAAAATATTTTAGAAAAGTTTATTTGGTCCTTTTCTCTAATCTTTTTGTGTTGGGTGAAATATTTGATCTTCGGATCAAGCCCAATGTCATGTGACTATGGATTGTTTGATTATGTGTTCGCTAGTCACATTGTGCAAAGGGCCTTTAGGACTACTTTTCTCAATGCTTCAAGTCATTCATCCCTTTCAAATCCTTGAAATTCCTCTTTGGATCGGTTTGTCGGCCGGACGGTCCGGACTAATTGTCGAGTTTCAGACTAAATGTCGGAGTGTCCGGGACTTTGAGATATTTGAGGGTATTTAAGCCGTCTTGAGGGCATCATTTCTCTCTCTTCTCTCATTTGTTTCAACCGCATCCTCTTCAAATCTTCGCCCTAGCCGCCGCCCTCCGGTTCTCCTCCATCTCCGGCGTGTTTCTCACCCTCCGGAGCCTCCGGATCAACCTTGGAGGGCTTGGGGAAGGATCTCCCTCGGCATTTCTTCGTTTTGGTTGTTTACCGTTGAGGTTTGCTCTTGTTCTTGCCCTAAACCTATTTGATTCTTGGAATGCCGTGAAATAGGGTTTCCTTGCTAGAGTACATCCATCTCCATTGTTTAATCCTAGAATGTGCTCTTAGAAATCCTATTTTTTTTGCAAGTTAGGTTTTTGGGCTGAATTCTGTACACCCCGGACTCTCCGGATGTTTTGTCCGGAGTATCCGGACTATACCCCGGACACTCCGGATTAAATCCCGGAGTATCCGGAGTAATTGTCCGGACAGTCCGGACTAAATGTCCGGAGTATCCGAGCTGTACCTCTCGGCCCAAAAATTTAAATTGTAAAATTTATCTCCATTCGAACCTTTTGTCACCTGAATATTGTTTCCTGTCAGATGTCTACCTCCCAGGGAGATTCTGGTGCTGGTAAGCGCCCCATTAACTCTCCTACATCATCGCCGTTGCCTAGTCCTTCCAAGAGGCACCGACGCTCTGTCAAGAAAATTCCCCAAGGCCGAGCCAATCTCCTTATCGCTCCTCCCGCTGCACCATCTCCTACTCCAGCCCGTGCTCAAGTCGATCCCGAGGAGCATCCTACTGACGAGCATCCCGCAGACGCTCATGCGAGACTTCGGGAACAGAAAAAGAAGCGCTTTCAAGAGTCGAGCATAGCGATTGGGCCCCTTGAGAAGCTTCAGCCCCAGTGGAGGTACACTGGCCATATGATGCCGCTTCGAGTTGTTGACTACCGTGTGGGTTCTGGAAAGGGCAAAGCCATCGTTGCGCAGAGGAACAAGGATCCGCTCGAATTCCATCAAGATCAATTTGTTGACAAGCGGTTCTGGAACAGGTTCCATTCTGATTACTATGAGACAGTCCTTCTCCCCATGGAGCACCCTGTGATGAAAATGAAGAGGATTGACTGGTTATACATGTCTGAGGCTCAGAATCCCATCTTTGATGAAGTCATCCAAATCTGTGAGCGCCATAAGGTAAAGGACATCATGAGTTTTATGCATGCTTGGAATGATGAGGTAATCATGCAGTTTTATGCCACTCTTTTCTATGACAAGAAGCATGATGCTATATGGTGGATGACTGATAAAGTGTGGTATGTGGCTACCAAAAGGACTTTCGCTAGAATTTTGCATCTAAGGTCAGCTGATGGTGATGCCAAGCTGCATGACAAGAAGGTTATGTCTCCTGAGCAGCTTGAGGACTTGTATGACTCTTCACAGCATTTTGTGGTTGGCACTATAAAGGGTCTCAAACCTGTGGCTGCTGTTCTTCTGAGGCTTCTTCGGGTCACTCTCTGGCCTAAGGAGGGTGATGCGTCCGCTATCAGTTCCTATGGGCGTAATTTGCTATATCACTTGGTGGAACGGTCTCATGGCTTCGACGTCGTGGACTTCATTTGGGAGGCCATCCGCTACAACTCCCTCAGCCACTCCAGCAGCTGCAGATATGCACCTTTCATTATGGCTCTTATTGAGCATGTCACGGGCCTTGACTTTGTCAAGGATGTGGATCACCTTTCCTACAAGGTCCGTGCTCCTTCAGCTTCCGCTGCTGCTGCTCCTGCTGTCCTCGTGGAGAAGCGTCCCCGGGGTCGTCCTTCCCGAGCCTCTACCTCTGCGCCTCCTCCAGCTCCTGCGCCAGTTCCAGCTCCTGCCTCTGCAGTTTCTCCCACGGGAGAAGGTTCTCCTCGCACTAGCCGCGACACCATCAAGAGAATGCTCAAGTGCTTGTTTTGCTTATGTCAGGATGTGTCTGAGCAAGTTAAGGAGACCCGTCGTGAGCTGCGTGAGCACCGCCGTGAGTTTCGCGCTACTGCCGCCCGGCCGGTGTGAGATCTTCCGGCCGATGGCGAGTCAGGAGTCGGCTCGTGTATCTCTGATGGATTCGCTACCGTGGCTCTTGACCTTCCACCTCCTGCACCTCAGGCCAGCGTTAGTGGCAGCGACGACGATAGCGAGGAGGAGAACTATGAGCCTTCAGGCGACGAGGAGTGATCTTGTGTCGTAGTCTCCTTCTTTTTGGTGTCTTGATGCTAAAGGGGGAGAGAGAGTTAATTTGGTTATCCTTCGGTTGTGCTTGATTTGGTTCTTAGATTATTTATTCGTCTTTGCTTTGGTCGAACTTGTGCTTATGGTTGTGGTTGTGATCGTGAAACTGGTTATGATGTTGATCTATACTTTGCTTATTGTTACATTTGCCCTTAGCAATACATTTGTGTGATTTCATGACATATCTACTTGTGCAAAATTACTCATTGATTATCATGTCATATTCTATCATAAGCAACAATTTAGGGGGAGCTCTTGCACCTTTTTTTCTTAAATATGTGCATTTCAATCTCTACTCAAATTTCTGCAATGCACGTATTTAGGGGGAGCTCCACCTTCCAAGTATTTGGTTTTCCAAATACTATATCATTTCCAATTTTTTTTATCTAAATTCAATTGTGTTGTCATCAATTCACCAAAAAGGGGGAGATTGAAAGTGCATCTAGGCCCCTCAAAGAGTTTTGGTGATTTATGGCAACACAATTCTTGTCCTATGATTTGCAAATGAGATTCTATCACGATGATCAAGAAGATATCACCGTTGGAAAGGCGATTGGAGATCCCCACCGTATTTAAAAATTGAAAAGGCGGCATCAAGACTTTAGTTGAATTTCTTTTGTTTTATTGAGTCTAAGGATAGCCGTACTATAAAGGGGGATACGACGGAAAATCGCTTCTAGGATATGCTTGTGCTCATAGGATGAAAATTGCATCTCAAAAGTATTTTAAAATCATGCATTTCTGTTAATGGGTACTCTGGCGAGGAGGTCGGTCCAGGATATCCGGACATTTAGTCCGGACACTCCGGGGAAAATGTCCGGAGTATCCGGGGATTAAATCCGGATACTCCGAGCTAGGGTCCTCGGTTGCTTTTCTCTGGTAAAGTCCGGAGTATCCGGACATTTAGTCCGGACACTCCGGGGAAATTGTCCGGAGTATCCGAAGAGATTGTCCGGACATTCCGAGCTCACCCTCTCGGTTGGTATAAGGAGTTGAGTCCGGACACTCCGGACTTAGCGCAGCACACTTGTAACGGTTGGATTTTGGATGGGCTATTTAAGCCCTCACTCCAAATCTACCCGTTGGCACTTCATTCATTGCAGCATTCAAGTCTCAAACTCACTCTCTCACTCTCTTGAGCCCTAGCCTCTTTTCCCCACTTGAATCTTTGATTTGGTTTGAATCTTTGGGGAGAAAAGAGGAGATTTAAGTGCTTTGAGCTTGCTTTGTTGATTCTTGAGCACAAGTTCATCCTCCAAGTTGATTTAGCGGCGTATTTGTTACTCTTGGAGTTTGAAGGGCTCCTAGACGGCAAGGAGTCACCGGGAGCCTCCAAGTCTTCGTGTGGAGAGCCCCGGTCGTTTGTGAAGGCAAGTCTCGCCTCCGAAAGGAAAGAGGCAAGAAGTGAAGAAAAGCCGCGAGTTCTTCGTGCAACACCGGAGGAAAGAGATCAAGAGGGACTGGGCTTTGTGCCTCCTCAGCGGAGCGTAGGATTCCTTCAAGAATCCGAACTTCGGTAAAAAATCATTGTTATTGTGTTCTTCATTTGCTTGAGCTAGGGTTTGTTGTTCTTGGATCTTTAGAAGCTGCGATCTACTTACTCATTGTGTTTGGCTCTAGATCTATACTTTTGTTAGGTACTTGGTATCATTTAGAGTATTTGTATTCAGCTAGGCTATTAAAATCTTGCAAAGATTTAAAATCCCTCCTCGAGCTATCCAGTCCGGAGTATCCGGATAATTTTCCCGGACTATTCGGACAATTAGTCCGGACTATCCGGACAAAATCCTCGGACAGTCCGGACTCTGTCTCTTGGGAGATTTTATTTAATTGTAAAATTTTAATACGCCTATTCACCCCCCCCTCTAGGCGACATATCGGTCCTTTCACATAATAACACGCTACGCCGCGTCCCGCACGACGATGTAATGTGAAAAATTTGATCGTATTTTCAGTTTTCGCATTTTTTTTGAAAAAAATGGGTCGGTAGGACCCGTCGGTGAATCCATGAGCTGTTATAAACCTTTGGCGAATCTGTATTTTTTTAGAAAACTACGGTTAAGACCCGTCAGCGAATCTATGGGCTACTATAAATCTTCGACGAATCTATGTTTCTTTTAACAAAATCGTGGTGTTTTTTTTGTGCAATTTGGAAAATTTGGTCGTATTTTCAATTTTTGTATTTGTTTAAAAAAATGGGTGTCGTTAGGACCTATCGGCGAATCTATGGGCTGCTATAAACCTTCGACGAATCTGTGTTTTTTTTTAGAAAACCGCGGTGATGACCCGCTGGTGAATCCATGGGTTGCTATAAACTTTCAACGAATCTGTGTTTTTTTTAACTGTAGAGGGACCTAAAGTATTTTTTTCCGGGGTCCGTTCCGCTAAAAACCATTGGGAGGACCTAAATGTAAACTGCGGAGGGACCTAAACGTAATTTTGATATTTTTCGGGTCTATTTTATTAAAAAACCGTCGAAAGGACCTAAACACAATTTCTAATTTTCTGAAGGGCCTTTCCACGGGGGGGTGAGGTGGCACCTCCCATTGCTCTCTAATCCTCACCACTTTAATATATAGTATACATTAAGGGTGGAGTCATAAAACTAAGACATATCATGAGGATAAATATTATAAAGTTTTAATCTATGCAAGTTTCGTTATTCGAATTTTTTTACCGTTCTAGCCTGGTTTATTTTTTTTGTAAATAGCCATTGATTAGACGAAATCACAGAAATAGCCTGTGAATAGTAAATTCCTACGGACGTGGAGTGCGGGAATTTTTTTAATGGATTTCCAATGGATCCCGTCTGCAAGATTTTTTTTTCTTTGCTGCGAGTTGAAAACGCTAAAAATTATTTTATTTTTTGCCACGGAAATATTTTTTATTTAGGCTGCAGTAGGAGGGTTGGAATTGCGGAGTTCAGTAGTTGGAACATTGGAATCAGTGAATCAGCGGTTCGATCTGCTAGAATTGGTGGGGCCAATGCGGGGTAGGGGAAAGCGGCGGGGCAAGTGAGAGCATAGGGAAAAAGCCGTGATTAAATCACGTGGTACTAGAATCTGGAGGGGCCAAATCGTGTGTGATCGGCGTGCGGTGAAAAATTTAGTCGTTCGCAGAAAGAAGGTTACGCATCACACACAGAGGAGAGGCCCTATATGATTGCTGCCATGCGTGATTTAAGTCGCGTCGTTCTGTCTCGTCCGTACGCCGAAAGCACAGACAAACGGTTGCTTCTTCGGTGCATTCACATAGGAAAGAGCTATAAATCCCACCTCTGTTGCGATGATTTGCATTGAGCATTTAACATGAGAAAGAAAGTAGAGCAAGAGCGAGGGAGTTCGAGCGGTGGTAATCGAGAGGCAGAAGAGAGGAGAGGAGGGAAAAATAGAGAGGAAAACGAGGTGGAAAAGGAAATTTGAAAGTGTATTTCTGGAGGAATTTTTACGATATTCATATTTTGTTGAAATTTGGTTGGAGTTTATATTTTCGATAATTTGACTAGGGATCTGTATTTTGCAAGTATTCTTCGAAACTATTAGTTTGTACATCCGTCGGGATATTTAATCTTCAGGAGAGCTTCAGGAAGGTTAGTTCGAATCGTCATGAAGATTAGTATTTTTTATTATATTAGTAGTATAATTAGTACAACATTAGTGTCATTTGTAGTGTGCGAAACGATGATATTAGTACAATCAAATGGACAGAAAATAATGGTAATTGTGTACTGAATAGTACACGAATAGACGATACAATTTGTAAAAAATGTTGTGTACGTACTTGATGTGATGTTAGTGCAATTAGTAGTATAATGGTAAAAGTGCATGCAATGAATACTTTAGTATAATTAGCCGTAAATGAAATAATGATGCATAGTGGAGATAATGGCTTCAAGTTATTCAAATATTAGCGTAGTATTAGTATAATATTTTAGAACTAGTAGTACGTATGAATGATAGCGTTGGTACTATTACTGTTGTAATGGTATGTTATTTCTTTTAATGTTATTCGACATATTGTTGGAGGATCTTATTTATTGTTCACATTTTAGATAGGTTTAGTCCAAGAAATTGGTATTATAATAGCGCATTGGTAATATAACGGTAACAATACATTAGCTCGTAAAATAACTCTATAGACAATAATGTGGTTCTTTTATTAGTTTAAAATTGGTTTAATATTATTGCGATATATATATGGACAACTTAAATAATGTTAGTATAATATTACGATAACATTTGTGAGATTAGTTAGTACAATTATTTCAACATTGCTGTAATATTATTGCAATGTGTGCATAACTTGGGCAATGTCAGTATAATATTATGACAACATTTGTGGGATTAGTACAATATTAGAATAACTAGTAGTACACTAAATAATGGCATTAGTAGGTGGAGTAGCAGAAGAAATGATAAATTCAATACAACGAGTTATACATAAAATGACACCAGTACTTGAGTAGTACTTGAATTGAGGATGTAGGGTGTGAACAATACTAATAATTGGTTTCTATAATATAAGATGAGTAGTACATAAACTGATAATGCAAGACATAAATAACAGTATGTAATTACCTTAACAGTACGACTTGAAAATGATGTTTGTGCATTTACTATATTATTACTAATTACGGATGTGGTGAATCGTACATTAGTGTTTAATGCGTGTGTTTGCATCTTTCGCTATGGTAGGTACTAAATGACAGAAATTCAAGATTTGTCCATGTTTTATGGTGACGGCATTGTTCGAGAGGGTCCATATAGGGTGGATCTTTCGAACTATGAAAGGAAGGTGATCCGGGCTCTGGGTCTAACGAAGATGAGTCTGGTCGACCTTTTGTACGCACGTCAGAAGCGCATTTGATCGGGAGATTGCTCGAAAGAAGCTCGTAATCGAGGCAGTACATACCAGAGTCGTGGGAGGTTCCACCAACTACGTGTGGGACCTATGCAAGGTCATAGGAAGCACAATGTGGGGGTAATATATGCAAATTGTGATGAACCCTGGAGCGCTGATACACCGTCAGCTGATGGTGTATGTGCACTTTCTGGATAGAGGCCAAACCTTTAGTCCCCTCGGTGGTAGTGGCGTCATCGTCGAAGCTTCCTCTGGGGCCGTCGGTGACGACTTTGGTGCGGATGACTTTCAGGCGAATGAAGACATTGGGTGGTGGTGGTCTGCTCACATTGACTGCCACGAGCACCTGGAAGGTATGGCAGACGAAGCAATATTTAATGAAGATGAGGAAGTCAACACGGATAGCAGTGGAGACGATGATGCAGCTCTAATCGGTGGCATTGTTCTACTGATGTGGAGTACATGTCTTCTCGATTGAACGATCTGGCGATGACGTCTCTCGTGCTACCAAACGAAGCTGGCACAGAGTGGGCCTTCGATCAGGACACTCTGCTGGTAGGGCAACGCTTCCCTACGAAGAGTGCCGTCCAGCAGGCAATTGCTAGATATGCGGTAAACATTAATCGCACATACTGGGTGTACAAGTCGAACCAGGAGACCTATATTGTGAAGTGCATGGATCCTAAGTGTCCCAGCAAGATCCATGCCTAGAAGTTCAAGGGCACGAGTTTGGGCTTCAGGATAACCGTCTTGACGAACCACACTTGTGTGCTTGCTGAGCCACTACAGAAGCACAAAAATGTCACGCCCGCATATGTGGCCAGCCTGATTTCTTACTTGGTCACGGCGGATGTGACCATTTCACAGAAGATACTGATAGCTGACGTGGTTAAAATGGTGGGATATCCTGTTAGCTACGGCAAGGTGTGGAGAGCGAAGAAGAAAGTTATACAGATGATGTACGGCACGTACGAAGAGGGATACAACCTTATTCCTCGCATGCTTCACCAGATTGTTGAAGCCAATCCTAGGACCTACATCAACAAGATGGATAGGCCGCACCCCACGAAGGGTCCCAATTGTTTCATCCTCGATCATGTGTTTTGGGCATTCGGACCAATCGTTCAGGACTTTAAGTACTGTCGGCCTGTGCTGACCATGGATGGCACTTTCCTATCCAGCAAGTACAGGGCACCATACTGATGGCAGTCGTGGCGGACACCAACGACCAGCTACTCTCGATGGCCTATGCAATCGTGGAAAGCGAGAACATGGAAAGCTAGTTGTGGTTCCTAGCAAATATAAAGCAAGCTGTTGTCCAAGACCGCACGAACGTATGCTTCATCACGGACAGGCATGCTAAGTTAATGTCCGCCATCAGCACCATGCAAGAAGGGACACAACCACCATTCCAATGGATTGAGAGTCGTCATTCGCTGGGGCATGAGACATCTTGCCGTGAACCTACATAGGAGGTTCCACAACAAGGACGTCTTGAAGACATTTAAGAGTCTCTGCATGCAAAACTAGAGGCGAAAGTTCGAGGCCATATGGAGAGTGCTCGATGAGGAGACCGTGAAACATATGATGTTGTCCACAGAGGGCCAGGTGAATAACTTCTCTCAGTGTGTGCAATTGCACGCTTCAAAGCTAGAGAAGTGGTCCCTATTGCATGACACCGACGACACAATGTACGACATAATATCAACTAATATGTCAGACGTTTACAAAGGTGTTCTAAAGAGTGTTCAGTCCCTCTCAATCAGAGCCATCATGAAGCAGACCTGGAACAGGAACGTTGGATACTTTGTGAACAGGAAGATGAATTCAAGGAGGCATCTAGACAAGGGAAAGCAGTTCTCCAAACGTATGTACACATACCTGGAGAAGAAAATAGAGAAGGCTTGCTCCCACGACGCCCGCACCATGGATGGAGTCAAGCAGAAGTTTAAAGTACGTCTACGGGAGAAGTTTGTGGATGGCCGTTGCAAAGGCTATTGTAAGTAAGTGTGCACAGTACGTGATGTGGCGACATGCACATGCAACAAGCCACAACTATTGCACAAGCCATGCTCGCATGTATATGCGGCATGCGTGGTTCTCCATCAATCCTCCGTGGCATACATCTCTGAGTATTTCAGTGCTGACCATCTGTTCGGGATATAGAGTTCTGAGTTCAACTCCTATGGCTTGGACATGCATTACAGGGAGTTGTGGCTAGGGCAAGTGGCTTGATCTCAGAATGACGTTTTGAAGCGGAGCGGCCATGGACAGTGGCAGTCACGGCGAATCCGTAACGGTATGGACACAAATCAACAGGTAGACGAACGAGCTGCACGGAAGTACCGTATATGCAAGACAGTGGGACATACAATGAAAAACTACTCTAATAGGGCTGGCTCATCGACCCATCCATAGCAACCATGACAATGTACCTTCATGTAATTTTTTTATGCAAGTAGTACCTTCATATAATTTTATTTTATTTTTATGTAATATCATATACTGTGCTACCTATGTCATGTTACCTAATATCATGTCATCACATTTTATGCATTGTTATATTATTTAATATTATTTTTATGTTACCTATAATTTTATTTTTGTGTCAGTTAGTACATTCATATAATTTCATTATTTTGTTATGTAATATCATGTCTTGTGTTATCTATATCATGTTATGTAATGTCACATCGTCATATTTTATTTGTTATTATGTCATGTCATGTTATTTTTTATCTTACCTGTATTAATTTTTGTTTCTTTTTTTCTTCTCGCAGGACATAGCTGAACACTTGCAGACTTTGTTTGACCCATACTACTATGCCAAGCATCGTAGCAGGCTCTAGCTTATAGGTGTCATACCTAGGGGTGAAAATGGGACAGATAATTCCCGCCCGATCCGGAGCCGGATCCGGTTAGAACCAGATTCAGGAAGAAAAACGGATATTGGGTCGGATTCGGATCCGGATATTTAGAAACGGATATCGGATCGGATTCGGAACGAACACTATCTGAAAAATATAGGTCAAAAATCGGATATCAAATATTTACACTATTCAGATATCCGGATTTCAAATTCGGTCCAAGCCCTAGCCTGATAGCCTCTCAGCTCTCTCCGTCTCTCGGTTCCCCAAACGACCAAACCTAGTCTCGGCCCTCCGCTCTCGCCTCTCCCCATTCAGTCCACCGCCAAGTCCCAAGCCAATCTGCTGTCGTCCCCGGTCCCCCTGGCCGACGTCTCTCCTCGACCGCGGTGTCATCTCCCCCGACCCACGCACTTCCCCCGGCGTTGTCTCCCCCGGCCCGCGCACCGACCCCCCAGGCGGTGTCTGAGCGTCCCTTCAACCCGCGGCGTCTCCCTCCAGCCCGGGTGGAGGACTAGGTCCGGAGCAACAACACACTGGTCTGCGGCCTGCCCATCCTCGTCGGGAGCGCCTCCCTCCTCGCTATCCTCCTCAACAGGGCCGTTTCGGCATTGCCGCTTATCGCCGATGCTTCGAGTCTTCTGTGCATTATCTTTCCCAATTGTGCACATTTGTCTTCTTGTTGCACTTGTTCGACCACCAAATTGATGCAATTTTGTATTTTCCAATCGTCTGGCCCTTTTGTTGGGGTTCTCCAAGCGATTCGCGATCGAGTGACGATATCTTGACTCTTTTCGCTCTCTGTAACCGATATTTTTGCTAGCCTTGTTTGGTTGTTCATCCGGCCAAATTCCGTATCTCCGGTGAGAATTGGGGACCTTCTTTCATTTGTCCGGTATTCTAATTTCGTGTAGTAATTTCCTCCTGTTTAAAATGGTATTAGGTGGTTCCTCGAGTTGTGGAATGCAAACGAGTTGGCCCGGGTGTATCAAGTTCTGCTCTTCATGAACTACTTTGGTATCCATTTGTACTAATACACAAGGGTTCTGTTTTTAGATTAGGCAGTAATTATCCTGCTAATAATAGTTGACAATCTTTTAAGTTTGGATTCCGAACAATTGCATGGACTTAACTAGTGGGAAGTAATCTGAACATCAGATGGTTCTCACAAGTGACATATATTGGCTGGATTAGATCTTTACTGTGTTTGGTTTCAAAATATCTCTATCGTGTTTCTTCCAAAGTAATGAGCTTTCCTTGTCTTGCTTCTTTTAGCAGTACTACTTTTTTTAGTGATGTTTTTTCCTGTTAAATCTTTAACAAGTAATGGCAGCCTTTGGTGAAAGCCATGCTCTAAAGTAATTCATGATCATGTGGTACTCAGCTAAGGGCTGAGACTTCATCATTCATCCTGTTAACTCTGAACGAAGCATATGGCGGCACAATAATTAGTAGTGATATTATGGTATATTTTATATAGGCTGGTGCTTCCAATTCATTGGAAATTAGCTAAAATTTGTACAGTAAACAATCTCACCAAGTTCTATGTATCCACAAATTTCATATTGTGTACTTGTTTCATATAAAGGAGTTTATGTTTTGAAGCTGGCTACACCTTATTTTCTTATATATAGGACATGGGATTCCCTTACAACTGCAACTTGTTGCAAATCCTTGGTTGTTGTGTATGGAGGTAATTGCATTCTTCAAATTGGGGTTGCTGCTGGCTCTCCAGAAGATGGTGCAAGGAATGGGGAAAACTCCGCCTATGCCATTAGAGTCACCCATCATCCGATTGATCTTCCTTACAGGCATGGATTGCAATGATTGCAGACAAGCTTGATGCTACATTGTCAAAGTCGTAATCACGGATTGCTTGTTGTATGTTGGATTCATTGTCATTTGTCTGATGCAAGTGGCTATATCATCTTCATCTGATGTTAGAAACCTAAGTGCAGGTCCGGATATTGGCGAATTGCTGAAAGCAGCTGGTTTACTTGACTAGCATGATTTGTTCACAGTATTAGCTACTGCTCCAAACCAGCTAATATTTGTCCTAAGTTGTGTACGCATTATTCCCCTTTGAAGTGTTTGTAGCGAATTAACCCATACATGTAATGGAGAGCAGTAAAATGACTCAACAAATCTAAACTCTAGAAGCCTGGTGGTTTGTAGGACACAAAACTTTGTTCTGGTCATCCGGTGTGTGGTTGTAGGATGAAGAAGAAATAGCTAATGATGAAGATTGAGGAGAGTCTAGGTAATGAGGTAATTGGTTCTCAAAGTTTTTCTTTTGCCAGTTTCAATGATATGCAGTTAATGATTATTATGTATTAGATCATGACAACGAATGTATCTCTACAGGGGCTTCTTGAACAATATTGTTACCTTCTTTTGGTTTCTGCAGTTGAAACGATTGTGATTTGGTTGATGACTTGATGTTATGTTGTTATGTATGGACATATGGTCACTATGCAATAGTTATGTACTTATGTTGAGCACTGTGAATGCTTGTTGTTGTTGGTCTTGTGGCTTAGATCTAAAGAATGGATCTTGTAATGCAGAGCACTGTGAATGTTTATTGATCTTGTGGCTTTGTTTGAGATATATTTTACTATTATTGTCATGTATTTGTGTGGTTTGATTCAACATATATTACTTTACGTATGCATGCATTAGCTGTTCTCGAATTATCCGTTCCTGATCCGAATCTGTCGTATATCCGACCCGTATTCGTATCCCGAATTATCTGGATTCGTTTTTGGATCTAGTTAGCCCATATCCGGTTCCGAATCTAGGAAAAAAAATATGGGTTAGGATACGGGATGAGCAATATCCGCCCATATCCAATCCGTTTTCACCCCTAGTCATACCACCGTCTTTCATTCTCGAGCCCGAAGAGCACGGCCCTTAGACTGACGGTATGTGCCCACTCTGAGTCGGGGCTCTGTTGCTAGCTTGGGATGATGGACATCGGGCAATCCTTCACTTTGACAGGGCTCTCTTCTCCGCGTTAGTCGGCTAGAGACCCACACTTTCTACTTCCGCTGGGGAGAGATGACCATCACACTCTAGGATGTTTCCTACATTACCGGCTTGCTTGTCAGGGGTAAGTCGATAGTTCCGCCACTAAGGAGGCCTGACTGGAAAATAAGGTTGCAGGATAGGTTTGGTCATGAAGTCCCTGAGCAGAGTCCAGGGATTCCACTGTTGTGGCTTCGCCGCTACATCCGATGCCCTGATGATGCGCCTGAGTACATGGTGAGGACCCACCTTGTTGCATATCTGCTCTTCTTATTTGGCTGGGTGTTGTTCCCTACAACACAGGGAGATGTTGTCTACTCGAGATACATCCACATCATGGAGGCTTTGGCTGACACCCACCTCGACGACGTCCCTCAGTTCAGTTTTGCATCGGCAGTGCTCTGCTCCACATATAGGGGATTGTGTGCGGCTTGTGTAAAGACAATGAAGGAGAAGCCCGTTCTTATAGTGTGCTACTCGTTACTGCAGATTTGGTCTTGGGAGCACTTTCCTATTAGGCGCCCGTACTTTCGGGGGTCTGTTCACCCGTATCCATTGGAGGCTGAGTTCTACGGTGGACACCTGAATGATGGTCCCACCATGGATACTCGGTGGACGGCTTCCTACTTGGGATGGGCTAGGGATAGGCCTCGGAGAGTCTACTCTGAGTTTCGCAACTACTTTGAGACCTTACATGAGGATGAAATAATATGGCAACCCTGGACTTCTGATTTGTTGGTCACTACGGCATCACATGGATTGTCACATTAGTGCAGGTAGGATGGTGCTTACTGGTTAACGACATGCCACCTCGTGTTCTATCATATGGTGGAGGCGTACTTCCCAGCTAGGGTGATGTGTCAATTTGGACTTTATTAGCAAATCCCCCTCCAGTTGGCCTGCCTTTGCCACGAAAAGTGCATATATACGTTTAATTCATAAATATGAACTGTAATTTGTAATTATAATTTGTAACTTACAACTTTCATTCCCGCAGGCAATCTCAGAGGGGCAAAAGGAGCGGCAACTGGTGTGAGACACAGTTACCATGGACTACTGCATGGGAGTAGTCCGCCACAGAGCAGGTCGTAGTGGAGGGTCGACCGTATGACCTTAAGTCGTATGTCGCATACTTGGAGTGGTACGTGCCTCATACACGTACATGACTTACTGGGGCACCTCCCTCAAGACCCGAGAGGTCACACACATCAAGTGGTTGGCCCTCGGCCACCCTGTACACCGCGCAACACGCCAGGATGACACAGTACGAATATGCATTATTTACATTTCTTTTACTAATCATGTTTTCATGCAGTTCAATCGTGCCAACCGTATCGTCGAGGAGACTTCTACTGCACTATAGCATGGGAGGCACAACACTATGTCTGGCCTCCTATGGGTTCTGCGTTCTATCTTGGACAATTCTAAGGGAATCGTGAAGACATTTACATGCAGCCGTCACAGTGATGTTGCTGTATGAGGTGCTAAGCGAGGCGCTCGTCCTCCATCTCCCAGGTCATCACACTTGAGCATGGTCGGAAGACGATCGAGCTTTGCACGATCGTCTTCCTCTCAGCATGGCCTTCAGGATTTGCAGGTACGAAACGTACATTTAGTTGTCATACTTTGAACTACTCACCCAATGTGACATATTTGGTAATGCCATATCCTTTTACAGCACGAGCGTGGGGATCAATATCTCCTTCCTTCATCATCTAGGCCTTCATTGTCTATGGCTGATCGAGACTTGCCTGAGTCTGCGCGGGTACATTTACCGCAAGATTTCAGCATCGGCCAAGCCTATACCCCACACGCCTTCCACAGTTTTGATGCAGGCACGTCATCCACACAGGCGCCACGTTAGGTACATTACCTTTGATTGAAGTTATTACCTGCTATCGAACATAACTTTCTCGAAGGTACCTAACATTTTTGTTTGTATCACGTTCTTTTCTGGAGACGGTAGCGAGGATCAAACTCTCCTTCCATCGTCGGCAATTTCTTGAGGTACATACAGCGACTAACATGGACACCCCCATCGGGACTTGCCACCAGACAAGTTATGGTTGGGAATCGCGTTTACCAAACACGCTTACCGCAACACCCACCTCAGCAGATTTGGTTGGCACCAGGGTAGGTATGTTTGTGCAGCTCAAGTTATTCCCAACACGACACCGTGCTAACAGTATGTGTGCACAGATTTCTAGGGATGAGTTCTCCCAGTGGGCACCATAGTATATGACCCTGCAACCGTCATCGGTAAGTGTTTCGTAATTTAAGTGCACTCCTGTTTCACTCGGCACTAACAATGCATTCAATCGACCTCCAAGGTGGGTGGCATACATGTTGAGTGTGCAAAACACGAGCCCTGACCCGACAGCGATGCCCTCGCATGACACAAGTCACACAGTACAACTTGCATAACACGACGCACAAGCTTGACCGGTTCACGTTCCTAGAAGACCAACTCTGTTGTCAATGAAAGCGACGACTGGATCAGAGTTGAGGTTTCGAGGAAGCGACAGGTTATATTGCTGTAATGAAGTTCGTATGTGTAATTCTTGTATGACTTCGGCCCATTCGTGGTGGTTTAAGAATAATAATCCTTATTACTATGTCGATATGGTATATTGCTTTCATAAAATATGATCTTTTGCTTTCTCACATTAGCCTAATAAAGGCGATGGTTCATCAAGATTACACAACTCACGGGGAGCAGCTTCATAAGGTCGATTAGACAACTCATGAGCAGTAGCTCTGTTGGCAGTGAGTTCTCACATCGGCCTGAAAAAGGCTCTAAGGCTGTGCGATTCCTGCACTTTCTCAAAGCAACGTGACAACACGATGCTTTTTGCTTTCTCAGACTGAATCGACAACTCTCGTGGAGCAGTTTTTTAGGGTGATTAGACAACCAAAACAAGAATGTGCAAATGAAGTGTGCATTGAAAGAATGTTACCTTAATCCCATCTTTCTCAACAACAATGACCACACCAAAATTTTCAGTACAAGTGGAAGCTTTAAGATTTGATTCCTTGGAGTTGGAGCATTTTTCTTTAGAAGACGATGCCTTCACATCCCATTCCTCTTCTTAGGACCATAGATGCCAGAGACCCAATACAAGTCATCAGCAGAACTTCTATTGCTTAGACTAGAAGAGAACTTGAGAAACTCATTCTCTGTTGGTTGTATCCCCTAGTAAATCAAAGAACTAAGAGCAACCTTTTATACAGGAAACCATCCTTGAACATCAAACCATCAAGCACTTCAAAAACATCACCAGTTTGACAATCACGCCTCATTTCAATATGAGGTCTAAAGAACCTAATAGGAACAAAGAGACAAAGAGATTATAGAAACAGTATAGTGATTTAGTTGGTTCATACAAATACATTTACGTACATATATATTTTTAAGAAAAATAGTTTAGTTGGACTTCACAATCGAAGTGATGACTCATTGCTTACTTTTAACTTTGAAGTGACCACTTATTGCACAATATGTCTGTTAGTACTGACACTTTGCATGCATGTGTCGGGACCCGAATGTGCAAATCCGGACCCTCTGTGTATTCTGCACTAGTCCAGGATCACGCTAGTGCACACAGTCTCAACATAGATGAATATCACAATCATACACAGCGGAATAATAAAAGTAACACAATTATAAAATATAAACTATTGAACGACCTTAAGGTCAACCTTACACATGTGAGGCCTTGTCGGCTTCAACTCCAAATAAGTAAACAGCAGCGGAACGAAGAACGTCGGTGAACCCCTTCAATATACCACAGGCATCTGACAGGGTTCGACTCCTAGATAATCGCCTTCTTGCAGAACTTCTCCTTCTTCGAAGACAAAGACTTCTCCTCAACTGGTGATGTTTTGTTAAAGCAAGGGTGAGTGCACAATCGTACTCAACAAGTCATGCACAGAATGCAGTTCTATTACTACATGCATGGCTTATTCCAAAGGTATGGCTGAATGGTTCTTTTGTAATAAAGCAGCTTGCACAAATAATCATAGTAGATAGAAAAGCAGTAAAACAAGTAATACCAATAATAACTTTCACAAACATTCTCAAGTGAAGCATTTCCCATCCTTAACTAAGTTCCATATCACATTATCCACATTCCCAACCTCATTTTTATCAAAATCTAACCCTTGACTGTAATCCCCGAGCAATGCTCAATACCGTGAGCACGGCTATTCGAATAGTTTTTACACTCTGCAGAGGTTATACACTTTACCCACAAGATATAATCAACTCACCACGTCAGTCGTGAAACGCCATACAAGAGTATGCGAATGGCGATCATAACAAAGCCTTTCAAAGATCCGTCTAAACCCAGTATTGCCGCTAAGGTTTCAACTTTGGAGGGATGGTTACCACACGGGGCCCCCTCTTGCGCCATGTGAGTTCTCACCGCTCCTCCGGCCCCACACCACCACAGCAGTACCAAAGAATAGATTTCACAGTTTACTCGGCTAGGTCCGTCCCATTAGGAACTTGTGGTTGTATGAAAGACTTCGGTCAAAGGCTCGCAAGGTTAAGTCCTTAGTTGACCGAGGCAAGACTAACCAAAAGTTCATCACATCAACATGTCATAATACCGTCGACCGCCCAATTGCCACTCTTGGCCCACGGAAACAATCTAAAACCAAATCGACCGCCCAATTGCCACTCTTGGCCCACGGAAACAATCTTGCCACTTGCCTCGGTCTAAATCACTTTCCCACCCCGGTCCTTTACCATGCACCACGTGCCATCATCAACTCAATAACACATGTCACATTCTCAAAAACACGTTCCATATCTCATTAAGTCAATATTAACTTTAATTTTCCAAAATCATGACAAATCTACGTGGCGGGGCTAAGCACACTACATACGGTCTAATTAACCCATGTTGGCAAATCATTAATGTCAACTATTAACCCACAATCTAGGGTGACAAATGAATCATGGCATACCAATAATAGCGACAAGGTGGCAATAACAAGTAGGTTGATTATCTAATCCAGATTAATTGAAATCGGTTTATTTCAAACTAGCATGCAATAATTTCAAAGCGAAATAATTTTAAAATGGGATCAATATGGTCAAAGCACAACTTGCGGCCCTTGCAATTTTATTATTCTTTACTCTTTATCTTGATCCTTGATCCTCGATCTTCAATCTCCGCTTGCTTGATTCTCGGCTCCTTGAGCGACTTAAAACGCGTCTAACGATAAACAAACACAAATACAACAAAACTCAAAAGGCAAATCAAGTAAACTCCAAATTAAGAATGAATAGCATTGGGCTGTGGCTTAGATGAATTTAGGAACTTGAATGGATTAGGTCGATGATTAGACAAAAAGAACGGCTTTGGAAGATACAGAAGAAAGATTAATAAGCGGGAAAGAAGGAATAATATTCGAGGAATATTTCCTTTGAAGTTGCTATCGAGATTAGACGAGACAATGACATTTGGGCTCTCGATCTATAGGCCAGGGTCCATGAAGATCGTTAGTTCACAATGAACTAAGCAGATGCTCGAGGTTGACTTTCGTTGGTCGAGCAGCACGATCAACCAAAAGGAAGATAGACTAGATGCGGCACAAGAATATGACATATGGCTAATGGTCTATCGACCAAGACCACGAATGAATTCTAGGTTAATGGCGGATTAGAGTTTCAAGGATAAGACAAGGGCGGATGGGATCGATATCCACTATGGTCTTACATCGGGGCGGAACTTGACAACGATGAGGCGGTTATAGCGAGAATCGAGGCTAAACTCAACGTGATGGGATAGATCACAATAAGGCGATAGAAAAGGTAAGGACATCACATTAGGGCTTTCACTTGCATGCACCCATGCGATGGCAACGATCGATGATAGCAAAGCGTTAACGGCGGGCGTGAGCGGTGGAGCGTTAACGGCGAGCGTTAACGATGAATATGAAGCGTTAACACAACACTTATGAGATTACAAGGTGGCGACCATTGGTACAATGGTAGGGCAATGCGAGTCATGACATGGCTCATGTTTGATTTGCGATCTGCGAGGTCGTGGCATAGCGTCAGCGACAAATTGGACCAAAGGTTAAGTTAGGGTTAGGCGAAGCGATTCAAGGTTGGATACACTTGGCACAGGGTAGAACGGTAGGGTTGGCTCTGCGATTAAAGCTTATTAAGGATGGCGAACCAAAGCGAACCGATGCAAAGGACTAAACCGAAAGACGACGGTAGATACTAGATTATGGCTTTGGCGGCAACCGGAGATCAAATGAACTCAAGGATGGCCAAAACAGTAGGGTATGGACCTACGGACAGGGTGACATGGTCACGACAATCCAAGATGGTTGGCGGCAAAAGGCGGCGGCGGCGGCGGCGGCGGCGCCGCACGACGAATAAATTTTTTCAGTAGATGCAACAGCAAAGGGAAGTGTCCATCACGTAGAACGCGATGAGGCGAACTCAACAATATAGGCGGTTGGCGGCGACCCACCGGATTGATCACAAAGCGCCGATGAGCGGCTCTCGGGCTAATAGATCAAACGGTCATAACTATTAAAGTACTGCATGAAACCGAACCAAATTTTACAGAGAGCTATCTGGGATCATTTGGCACAATATGACATAAGCGGATCTGAGTTTTACCTTCTGGATCAGCGGCGAACGCGACGAAGTTTCAGCCGTCCGCAACTTGATCGATCGGGAAGATTGATTTTTCTGTGCAAATCCTGCTGGCAAAACCATGAGTTAGGGTGAGCACCGTGTAGGGGACATCAAGAGGAGTCTACCATAAAAATTTCATGGTCAAACTCGCAAAAACAAGGGAGAACGGGCTCCGGCAAGATTTGATCTTTGGGCAGCCGTAACTTTTGATTCCGTGGATGAAATTACACCAAATTTGGATGGGAGACAGATGGTACCATAAAGCACGCCATGGCGAAGACGGATCTTGAAAAGAGTCGACGAGTTGATGGGGGACGCGCCTCAAAGTTCGGCTGACGTGCGGCGGCGTTTCGGAGGATGAGGGATGGATTTCTAGGGTTTGGGTGAGTTGATCTGAGGTGAGGACATGTGGGAGAGATCATGGGAGGTCTACTAGGGTTTGGGGTGGCGGCTAGGTCAAGAAGAACCAAGAAAAACGCAAAAACCGGCCTCACAGGCATTTATACGAGCAGTTGGCGTGCGCTGCGAAATTCGGGGTGACGTGGCGCATTCTGGTGCGTCGGATCGGAATCGGAGGGCTGTGGCGGCTCGGCGACGTGGTCGAACGAGGAGTCGACACGTGGCAGCGCGAGAAGGAGACCCGTGGAAAACAGAATCCGAATTGAATTAGTTCTAGAAATTCATTTAATTCAAGAAAAATAGAAAAATTATCAGGAAAATTCCAGAAAAATTATATAAAATATTTTGAGACATTTTTAACTCAAATAAAATATTTTTAATAAAACTTTATATAAGTTTTTCCAAGTTTTTAATTAATTCCATAAAGGACTTAATTCAAATTAATTCTTTTGAGGCAATAAAAATACCAGAAAAATTCTAGAAAAATTCTAGAAAATATTTTGGGACATTTTGGAACTCAAGTAAAATATTTTCAGAATAACTTTATTTTCTTTTTTGAAATATTTAATTCTTTAAGTAAAAGGCTTAGTTTAAATTAATTCGAATAATTCCAAATAAATTCCAAAATTCTAAAACAAAATACAAAAATAATCCCAGAAGCACAAGGAACCCAAATAAAACTCAATTTCTTTTAATTGAAGTTTATATTAGTCAAATTAAATTGTTTTGACTTTAGAAATTTCGATTTAAGCTTTATTTAAGCGAGAAAAAGCAATGAGGATTTTGGAAAGCTAATCTTCACAAAAGATTTTTGAAAATCAAATTTTGGGATGTTCTGACATATTGCCTTTTCACTGACTTGACTATACACTCCGGCGTTTTCTTTGTCAAATCTATATGTTTGAATCTTACCTTCCAACCCTTAGTCCATATATCACCCCTTCGAAACTATAAAAGACCAAACCGTAGGCACACATACACAACTCACACTCACACTTCACCATGGTTGGATCCTCAAGCAAAGCATTCTCGTGGACACCTGATATGAGTAGGGTAGCTCTTCATTACACGTTAAAGGTTATGCGTAATGGGAAGGATGATCCGTTCAAGGAGGAGAACCTAGTCAAGTGGTGTCCAAATTGCTAGAGTGGTGTCCGACATTATCGAGGCATAAGGTGACAACCTCTGGCCTGAACCTTGAATCTCCGACAACCTCAAGGCGCACTTGCAAGGGTGACGTCAAAAGTATTTCAGGGTGTGCGAACTAGCCGACCACCCTTCTGCTACAAGTTTCTCTACGAGATCTTATAGGGTAATAATGCTGCCCAATCAGTATGTAGAGCATATTAAGGTTAGCTATTTCATATTTGTTCATCCTACTAATCTTTTTAGCATTATCCATAAGTTCACTAATTTGTACGCTCATCTTGTGTGCTAGTCATTCCCAGAGGATAAAGAGTTGCTGAACAAAGATATCCCAAAATTCGTAGCGATGTATATGCTCTTTGACGGGGGTGTGATGCCACGTTCGCATAGAAGACGTAGAAGAGGATCTAATTAGAGGGGTAGAGGTCCACCCAAAACTGTTGCAGTAGAAAGTTCAAGAGAACGTTCAACCGCCACCGAATGAGGGTTTACTCCTAACTATACAAATGAGGATGATGATGACGACGACGATTTCATGTCACCTAGACCTCGACGTTCAAGCACTATCACAACAGGTCGTTCAAGCACTACTACAACAGGTCGTTCAAGCAACAATACAAGAGAACGTTCAACCCGCTCCGAAAGAGGGCTAGCTCCTAACCATACAAATGACGATGATGTTGATGATTTCATGCTACCTAGGCCACGAACCTTGTGTCCTCGGAGTCCTCTGAATTCTGGCGATGATATTACATTAAGCCCTATTAGGTATCCAAACGTAGTATCCTGTCAGGAACTAATAGATAACTATTGTCCATTTGACCATACCCTATTCCAACAACCATGGCCATAGAATGTATGGTCACTACACCATGACACAATTTTATCAACAATCTATCTGTCGGCAAAGGCTACGTAATACGATGCATTATCTATCGGTAAAAGTTATGCCGATAGAAATCTACAATCAGAAGAAGTCCAATCAGGAAAATATTTACCGATAGATATACTTTTGCCGACAAATGATCTGACCGTGTTATAAGAGATTTACCAATAGGGTTTTGTGACTTAGTTCTTCACCAGAGGCATATACCTATGTTGTATTCTAGTTTTATGAATTCCCTAAGGCATGTACATAGTTCACATACCATATAATTGTAGTTGTTGTACTTACTGCACTTTGTAATATAATGTCGGGTTTTATTCAATGTTTTACTATGATTTATCATCAAATTTTTTGTTAAACAAAAATAATAGATAAATAATTTTGTAAAATACTACATGAATTATCATTGACAAATATGAATTTTTCTGAATTTATTGAACACTGGTTTGAATTCTAAAATTCTAGCAACTATTAAAATAACACTGACTTTTAATAATTAATACTCACAAGTTACAGTGAATTTTCGAATGAAATCAGTGCAACAATGTTCATCATAAATTTAATTTTCTCCAAACAAATTTTATGATTTTTAGAATTTATTTGGTTTGGGATTTTTTCAAATGCCAAGGTATAGTTTTGCAATTTTTTATATCAAGGTATATTTTTGCAATTTTAATAAAAAATGTATTACTTACAAAATTCCATTATTTAACTTGCACGCCACTTCAAAATGAGTGAAAAAAAATTCTCGACTGAACAAAACAAAATTTCTATTGTTTTGCTATTCCTACAAATTTATCGGTAGATCGGCTATTTTGCATGAAAAATTACAACATCTAAACTAAAAAACAGCAAAACTGCTGGAGCTATCATCGCAAAAAATACCACCATAATTTTTAACTGTACGGCACAAATCATTTCCACATCTGGTTCAACTGTTATTTCCCTCATTACTGCATGCATGCAACTCCCAATTACGAAAATGATCGAGCTCTACATGTTTATATAACTTGTGTGAGTTCCAATGATTGAAAATAAAAATTTCGATGAAAAAAATAATTACCTGTTGTTTCCTATTCTTGCTATTACATGAAACTTTTACTATTATAGCCCAGCGCATGTTATTTTTAGAAAATTGCGGTACATTGCGACAAAATCACCAAAATGGCCTATGTACTGAACAATCCGGTGACCCAATGTTCAAATTTTTTATTAATTTCAGCGGTTCGATCCTCTGAAATTTTTTATTTTGTATTTTTGGTTAGGCGAAATATTGTTTTTATCCACGATCGGCGACATCTGCGACAAAATATTTTTACTTGTTTCGATGGAATCAATGTGTTTAAATTCTTCACACGTTTTTTCCCAGTCGGAGTCCTAAACTGTAGAAATATTTTGTCGTCAGAAAAAAAATTTCAATTCAAATGCAGCACGGCCGTTTGATATTCAAAAAATCAGAATCGGAAAGTGTAAAAAAAATCAAAAATCGGAATCCAACGTAAAACAAAATCAAATAAAAAAATTTCTAGCGAATCCAGCGGTCCCCAACCACTAGAAATCGCTAGAATCCAGCGGTGGGAGACCGCTGGATGTCCCTATGTGGCAAATAACCTTTTTTTGTTTTCCAGCTCTCCCAAATCGTGGCAAATAAATTTTTTAAAAAATAAACTACGGACTAGAATTTTAAAAAATTACGACGGACTGCAACCGCAGGAATTTACTGTTTATGGGCTATTTCTATGGTTTCTTCTGATCAACAGCTATTTACGAAAAAACAAACCGGGCTAGAATAGTAAAAACTTAGCTTCGAAATGTCTCAATGCATATATTATAAATGTCGATGGTGGACAAGAGACATTAAAAAGTACTTCAAAGGAAATGGATAAAAATTAGGTCACTAACATGCGTATCGATCCAAATAAGATACAAATACGATGGAGCAGTCAATAATCCGGTGACGCATGTTAGTGGAAATAATTAAGTGGCGCGAACGGTTTGACATGCACGGGTGGCGAAGAAGCGGAAAGTCAACACATTTCACTGAATCCTACCAATCATTGTGCACGCATGTGAGTTGCGCCGTCAGTGCGAAAGTGACGGCAAAATACACACCAAGCTGCGAGTAAATTGGTATTTTGCCATCTTCTATGTTGTACTTTGCTAAAATATTATTAGTCACGTGAACTTCGCTATAATGCCATCCCGAATGTGAGTCTCACTGCCATAATACCATTTTATATTTTCTTCTGTATTTTTCTTTTCTTTTTGCTCATTTTGTCACATGAGTTGACTCTTTTGCCCCTGCGAAATGAAAGAATGAGACCACGGAATTCAGTAAATTTAGCTATCAATTCAAGTTGAAATTTTTCAAAACTTTTTGACTGAGATCCGGGGATAGGCATTGATATCCAGAAAAATTGGTGGATTAAAATCTTGTCTAGAAAAATCACAGTAATTCTGACAAGGCTGCTGCATTAAAACTTAGTTTTCAGATTTTTATTTTTATTAGATAACAAATAAACTTCATTTTATATGAGACTTTTTATGTGAAATAATAATGATCGTTGGGAACTAACGTAAAATTTTTAGACACTTATCAGTTATATTTATTTTTATAAAATTTCTGACATTTGCTAATGTTGCTTTTGAATCCATTCTGTTTTTGATTTTATAAAATGGCTAATTCAACTTTATTATTTTTAAACTTTTTGTAGAGGTTTATTATGGCTGTTATATTTTATTTTAATAATTTTAAGTCAATATATATTATATTTTATTTATAAAAATTCTGCTATTGATATTATTGTATTTAGTTTAAGCCTAGGGGCAAAAGAGTCAGCTCATGTGGCAAAATGAGGGAAAAGAAAAGAAAAATATATGAGAAAATATAAAATGGCATTCTAGCGGTAAGACTCACGTTCGGGATGGCATTATGACGAAGTTCATATAACTAATGGTATTCTAACGAAGCGCGATATAAAGAATGGTAAAATACCAATTTACTCCAAAGCTGCTGCTACAAACTCCCAGTACCCACGCCATGTGTATCCCTGCACGATAGCGTTCGCGTAGAGAATGTAGTAAAGGACGTGTACAATGCATAAGTGTCTTTAGTGGTGGTCTCATCTTCTACCTACACAAGAGTCATTTAAAGACATCATCCAAGCTTCTGCCCATCTTCAAACAGATCCACAAGTAATTTTTCATTTCAGTCCTTTTTTTCCATTTTAGCCCCTAAATTTGTTCCAATTATACTTTTCTCTAAATGTTTATATTGAAAACAATATTTGTTCCACATGTCAGCTATATAACCTTATCCCCGCTCCCCCCCCCCCCGGGGCGTGCGCTCTCAGTCATCTTCTTGTTAAGCTCACCGCACACTCCTCTGAAATCCATGAGCACCATCATCTCTAGTTGTCATCGGCGTACAAGGCAGCCACCAACCATTCGGTCCCGTTCTCTCCCTGTATCACCAGCGCCTATGCCTGCGCCGCCCAACATCTTCCATGTTTTGCCGCTGCCACCCTATGAAGTAACACCCTGTCCTAAATTTTGCTCAATGTCCTAGCCCACCATGCGGCAGACCCACATATGCATGCACTATGCTTACACTTTTGTCCTTGATTTGTAACACCCCATTCATCATCTTAAGGGCTAATGCCCTCGTCAGCACACTATGTATACAGCAAATGCTCAAAACCACCTCTTGGTACACATTTGTGTGTTCAATGACGGCACATATGACATGCCGTGTGTCCACTTCGAGCTCACATGCGCCATGAGCATAGTTCGCGCTCATGTCCCACACGCGCCCGTGCAATGACGGTTGATGCTTGTGAGGAGCCGCCCTGACCGTCCTCGGGTTATTTGAATGCCCGGTCGCCCTCATCGGATTTGGAGGCTAGCAACGGATCACCGATGGTGCTCACAGTGCTAACACCCAAGCCCAATTAGGACAACAACGAACCCATTCGAATAACTCGACAACAATCCCGGTATTCCCCCGGTATGCGACCCGAAACTCGCCCAGGATCGCCCCGCATACCGGTTTCCATTGCCATATCAATTCAATTTGCATAAAGGGGGCAACGAACCCAAAACTTTACGACCACACACGCGCCGCGGAAGCACAACAAAACGACTAAAAACCAAGGCATAAAGACAAACCAGACAACCACACAAAGCAAGAACTAACAACAGCAGATAAAGACTCACAAAACAGACAATACACAAGGTCCTGCCTAGACTCAAAAATTCTACAAAATTTCGGCATGACACCTCTAGAAGTAAGGACATCCACTCAGCAGACAGAAGAACAATTAACTAAACCAAATATAGCACAACAACAACATAGCATAAAGATCAGCATGGATAGAAGTAACATCCTAGACATGAGTTGAGCATGAGAATACAACAAGGTTCAACAACGAAAGCAGTCAAGTATTTAAACAAGGCCTAACATAGTTTAGAAGGCTAGCTATACAACAAAATGAATGCACAACCACCATATTAAACCAAAAGTATGACATCTCCGGAAGTGTCACGCCTTGAACACTTAGAGGCGCATAACGTCGAGCATTAGCCCCTATTCGGTGCCCCGCCCGACCACCGAGAGGCAATACGGACAGAACTCACATCCGTCGATGTCCTCACCTGAAAACCACAAAGCAGAAGCATGAGTACAAAAGGTACTCGCAAGACTTACCTGTGGTCCATATATGACCGACTTGAAGGCATATGCATTGAGATGTAGCAAGGAGTAAGCTTAAGGTAACAAGTGCATAAAAGCTTAACTTTGGTTCATATTCACATTTTACTACTCAATTTACAATTTTTATAGCGTTTATGGACAACACCTACTACTAGAGTGAAATCTGAAATTTTACATGAAAGAGAGCAAGTAATAACATGAACAAGTATCAACATCAAGTATACCAACTAATTTCAAGTTTAAGTTGTTACTACGCTGAAATGTTGGATGATACAAGCGTGCTCATATCCGAGAGCGCGGCAATTCAAATCGCTTATTCACCCTGCAGGGGATCATCAATCGCACGACATGTGCCACAAGGAACCTCATGTCAACCCTCCTCCCATCCATACATACTCGTTGAACCATCTTCATGCGGTTCGAGCACCTAGCACCCCCTCGAGCGGCTCAAGTCTCGCTTAGCCCTCGAGAGTCGGCCTAAGCCTCGCCCTCAACCACGTCCAATCGCATGAGGTCATGACCCATCGAGCAGTATACCATGAAAGGGTGGCTTACCTTACCATTATATCAGGCATGTGATCAACAAGGTGTGCTCGATCAACATGGCAAACAACGGATCGGTCCTTAAGCGACACAAAGCGAGACTACAACATTTGAGTCTCTACACCCAAATGAATCAACCCTCTCGCTTGGGTCTCAATTTTACATTTGAACATAACCATATCCATTGCAACCCAATAGTGTGAAGTAATTATTCTCAAGTGATGGAACCATCCACCACTTGGCCCATACCCGACATCTAAGCAAACTAAGCATGGACACAATATAATTACCTATATACTAGCTCCAAGAGAGGTGTTCGGCAATTATCAATGAGTGTATGTGCAGCAATTAGGATCTAGCCCTATCCCACATTTCAATTCCTAATGCAAGACGTAATCATCCAATAAGCAGTTTATTCGCAAAAATACAATTATATATAAGGTTGAAAATGCTTAGGTGCTTGCCTTGAGCTTCTGCCAGATTCTCAATAACAATTGGCTCTCCGGTACCCCCCTCTCGGTCACAGCCGCGTCAACCTCCGCGTGCTCGGTCTGTACACGATCACAATGCATGTGTAATGAGATGCATGCAATGCATATGAAATGAAATACTAAATGCAACCCCCCCATGGAAGTTCTAAAAGTGCAAACAATCATCTCAATACAAGAATGAAAATACAAATGCTAAACTCCACTTCTATTTTATAGCAAAAATCTGAAAACAGCAAGCATAGTCCTCTAAACACGCATAACTTTTAAATGGCAAACCCAAAGATTGATTTTCTTGGACTCTATGTGACCACAAGAGGATGATCTATCTTTATCATACATCCTAACATTCAGAATATAGATTTAAAATCCCCAACTAAACTCTGAACCTCAGGCCCGAAAGTCTGAAATTTCAGCAAGACTGGTTTCAGGACAGACAGTGATACAAATGATCATAACTTTCTAACCACTTAGCCAAATTGAGCAAACTCGGATTCGAAACGACCACAAGACATAGACCTACAACTTAGCTTTGGCCAATCATCCAGAATCTGCCCAGAGAACTCCCAGTTCGGGCAGGAACAGAGAGCAGTTTCAGAGTCCAAAATTTTCAGAGTTTCAAAACAGCATGCACCAATTTCATCATAAAAATTGCTATACTTAATGGAATTGAGTAAAGGATAACATATTTACAATATACACGAAATTTCCTACAACTTCTCAGGCAAAATTAAATTCTAATTCGGCCTCTAACTAATTTTAAACCGCAGCTCAAGTTGAAGCTCAACATCTTCAGCATTCCAGAGCAGCATGCACTAAAATCATCATAACTTTCAGCTGGATTAACAAAATCGAGTTATTCCAGTTGGAAATGAAAGATAATTCTATTACCCACAACTTTCTCTATAGCCATCCTAGCAAGAGATGCCCTTAACTTGCTCAAATCAACCCGAAACAGCAGCTACGAAATCTGCTCGAAAATCAGAATTGTGCTCCAAACCCTAGAGTGGTTGTTTCCCTTCCAAAACTCAAATCTCTACTCTCCTAAGCCCCCAAATTCACCATTGCTGCCCCCAAAACCAGGAAATACTCAACCCTAAAACAAGGAAGCCTTACCTCAAAATCTCACATGGGGAACAAAGAGAAGAGAGGAGGAGGGAGCTGCTACTTGGAGAGGTGCTGGAGGGAGAGGCACCACCAGGGAGAGAGCTGGAGGGAGGGGCACGACCTGGAGGTGCTGGAAGGGGAGGCGCCTGCTTGGGGAAGGGGCTAGAGAGAGGGGCAGCCAGGGAAGGAGTTGAAATGGCGCTTGGGGTGGCTGGCTTGGGGAGAGAACTCAGAAAAAAGCCAAGTGCTGATCGGTTTGGGGCTAGAGGAAGGGGCTGCTTTGGGGGAGACAAAGAAAACCAGGAAGGAGAGTGTGCTGGCTGCTGCTGCCCCTAATTTCTTTTATGTGTTGAGCTCATTTGACCCCACTAGTAAGCAAGAGAGAATGGCTAAGTCCCCAGAATTTCAGCACTTAGATTCAGTTTTTGAGCCACGTTTTGAATTAGTGTTTGGCATTGGATTTTGGTTCTAACCCCATAATGCGGTAGAGAAAAGTTTCTAGTTTGTGATTAGCTAACCCGCACATTCTAGATCCTTATAGCTCCCAAGTTATAAGGCTCCAAACTTTGATGAAAACCATACTCGCAACCTGAAATTTCTAGCTCTTAAATTTTGCTAAGTTTGGAAATTCTAAATGGTAATTTGGGATAGACTCTAAAATTAGCAGTGGATCTCAAATGCGGCCAAAAACTCGGTTGGCCCTAATGTTAGCTGCATGAGTCAAATTCGAATTTGAGGCCATGACAATGCTCTAATACCATTTGTAACACTCTGGTTCAAATTTCGCACAATATTCTAGCCCACCGTGAGGTGGATCCGCACATACATATCACTTTGCTTACACTTTCATTCTCTCTTCGTGTAAAAGGGTTAACCCAGAGAAGCTACGCTTGAATTTAACCGGTATTATATACTACTATAACTCACTTTAGACAAATAATGTAAGACTAATCCTATCACCGTTTTACATGCACCTTCACAATAGATCAAAATATATTACTATCTTAAAGCATAAGGAAATGTCGCCCTCCTAGGGCCTTCACATCGCTGAATTTGCGAGCAGGCACCTCGCGGCTTTCAAAATCACGCTGGACTCCCGAGCAACCTAGCCTGTGGGTCCAATCGAGCGCCACCGTATGGGTCTCCGTTGCCCAGCTGTCCATCTTCTCGATTCACGCCAATCGGTCTGTCCACGCGTCCCGAGCCGCGACCCTTAAATTACTATCTTAAAGCGGAAGGAAATGCCGCTCTCCCAGGCCTCCACGTCGCCGGATTTGTGAGCAGGCCCCTCGCGGCTTTCGAAATCACGTCAGACTCCCGAGCGACCTAGCCTGTGGGTCCAATCGAGCACCACTGTACAAGTCTTCGTTGCCCAGCCGTCCATCTTCTCAGTTCGTGCCAATCGGTCCATCCACGGGTCCCGAGCCACAACCCTTAAATTACTATCTTAAAGCGGAAGGAAATGACACCCTCCCAGGGCCTCCAAGTCACTGGATTTGCAAGCAGGCCCCTTGTGGCTTTTGAAATCGTGCCAAACTCTTGAGTGACCTAACCTGTGGGTCCAATCGAGTGCTGTCGTACGGGTCTCCATTGCCCAGCTGTCCATCTTCTTAGTTCGTGCCAATCAGTTCATCCATGTGTCCTGAGAAGTGACCCATAAAGAACCACGAAATCGCCCTCCACGGAGCCCTCGAGGACCGGCTAACCTGTGGGTCCAATCGAGCATTGCCATACGGGTCTCTGTTGCCCAGCCGTCCATCTTCTTGGTTCATGCCAATCGATCCATCCACGTGTCCTGAGCCACGACCCTTAAAGCACCACGAAATTGCCCTCCATAGAGCCCTCGAGAACCGGCTAACCTGTGTGTCCAATTGAGCGCCGCCGTACGAATCTCCATTGCCCAGTCGTCCATCTTCTCAGTTCGTGCCAATCGGTCCATCCACGCATCCCGAGCCACGACCCTTAAAGCACCATGAAATCACCCTCCGCGGAGCCCTTGAGGACTAGCTCCCCTTTTCCCCACCGTCTTCGTGGTGCCAGGGTTTCAAGAACCAAATTTAAAAAACTGGTTCAAAATTCATGGTATGAAAACTGCAAAAACCACTCGAAAACTGTCAAAAACCAAAGGGTTAAGAAATAAAAAAATTTGAAAAAAATTCAAAAACTGGAAAATCGTTTGGTTTTCAACGAAAATTGTGGTTTTTTTACGAAAAACCGCTCAGGTTTCACAAAAACCAACCCGGCCAATTGAATGTTCTTTAAAAATGATTTTTGAACGGTTTTCAACGAAAATCACAGTTTTTCCTGAAAAACTGCGGTTTTTCAATGGTTTTCGAATAGTACATAAATTTTTTTCATAATTTTTATTTTTAATTTTTTTAATTATACCGGTTTACCGAGCGATTTTGGATCTCGAACCGGAACGGTAGAGTTGAAAACCGAGGTTTTTGAGCGGTTTTCACCGATTTTTGAAACCTCCTTATTCCCCTCACAAAGATCGCCATCCCTGCGGCCCTACCCCGCTCTCTTGCACTCGCCTCCTTGGCTATGCCCGCCGAGCTCCTAGGCCTTACCCTTCCCGCTCTCGGCTCCTCCGGCCATGCTCAGCCTCGCCACATTACTTCCCGTCGTCTGTGCGCGTGACGCCGCCCTTGTGCCCCAGCCCCTCCTGTTCCCCTAGCAGAAGTCTCCGTTCGGGACGTGCTGCCAGCCTCCGTCCCCGACGCCGACGTATCCAGCTGGCCCGGGCCATGACACGGACAATCATTCCTCTTCTCTCTGCTTTGACCGATGTCATCAATATCTTTCCTCCTTTCCAATCCATGTGGTTTATTGAGTCTTGGTAGCAGTTTATTTTTGCCCTGTCGTGGGTGTTGAAGGGAGCTTAATGTATGTAGCTTTTCGTGAATGATGTTCGATTTGCACGGATCTGCAGGTTGTTCAAGATGTTGGAGGAGTTACTCATCTTCGCACGATGATATCAGCCGCATCCTTTGTTGGGCTTTTGCCTGGGCATTAGGCCGCCCCTCCCTGCGTGAAAGGAAAGGAGGAATACCTCTGGCCATTGGGAAAAAGGAGCTCGCGAGGTTTCCTTGCGGGAGTGAGCTCTGGCGCGGGCGATTTGAGAGATGAGTGCTTCGTGCTTGGCGGGGGATGTGGATCGAGCTCGGCTCATGCGGGATCCGTTGCTCCGGCTCGGCTATAAGGGAAGCACCTCTCTCTCAATCATGGGTATCTTTTTCTTAATCTTCTGGTTCCTCTCTTGAGTTTCCATCATTTTTGGTGCTTGGTATTTACGCTCTCCGTCGGCGGTTCCGGCGGTGGTGGTGTTAGTGGTGTGCTGAAGGTGCAGCGTGTGGTAGTGGTTTCTTTGTTGCCTTCTTCGACTTGGTACCGGTGGCCACGAGGTGGTATTGTGTGTGCTATTTGCTTCCTTTGCATCTCGGGCTTCTACTTCAACTCGTTCGTTATAGAAGTGGCGGCATCGTATCCGAATCACTTTCGGTGGTGCGTGTGTAGCTGAAAATTTGGTTTCGGTCGGCGACTTGCTCGCGCTTTGCCTCGGCCGTCGGCTCGGATCGGTATTGTGTAAGAAACTCTAATCCCTCTGTTGGTGTTGATTCGATGAACCGATTGAGAAATTTAAGGGACTAGCCATCGAGCTAGAGGTGTATTTCTTGATCAGGAGGCCTTTATTTTGTTCTCTTATCTTTGCTCGATGATGATTAAGTTAAATGAGGCAATATTAATCTGATTAGTTAGTGATTATCCTTTGTGATTCAACCTTGTTTAGATAATTGTGTCTAAAACTTCAATTAGTCTTTTGTTGCTGCTGTACATGTGATATGCTAACTTGAGAATAGTTCCTTTCATGTGGTTTGATTAACTTGTGATATCCTGGTCTAAATCTGGAACTCTATTCTCACTAGTTTGGGCATCACTATTGTAGGCAAAATTATTGTAATTCTGTGGTCGATAGCATTTCATCCATAATTGAATATTAGTGAGTCAATTTTCTTAAGCGGTCTTTGAAGCCGATTAGAGTCACTAGCTTTGATTGATAAAACTGTGATATATTGCTGAAATTTGGTGTTGGAGGGCTTCTTTGAAGCAACCCATCAAGTTATTAAATCGAGGGCAAAAGTTGCTAAATCAAACATGAGCTTTATCTTTGGTTTGTTTATGTTGTTTATTGTCCATACTAGATGCCATGCTTATTTCTTTGTCGGATCATGAGTTTATTTGCTTGCAAGCTTATTCTTTGTAGAATTCATGATGTTTTCATATGTTCTGGCATTATGGATAATTTGTTCATAGTTATATCTATATTATGTTCATGTTTCATTTTGCTCAAACTGCTATTCTTTCAACAATCCAGAAACCAAATTTGTGTAATGGCCTCCGGTAGTAGTGACGTAGTTAAGCCTGAGATCTTTGGCACTCGACTTTAAATTTGGCGAGCACATGCTAGGTGTGGTGATGGACCTTAAGGTCTTTGGGTGATCTGCAGGTCCTCCTTGCCCCTATTCCCCTTTACGGTGAGGAGAATAGGTCTTTGGAAGAAGCGAATCCGCTGCCCTAGCACGATTGTTGGCCGTAGTCTCAAATTGGCTTTTAGACATCTACTCAAACTACAAGGCGGCGAAGGAGGTGTGGGATGACCTAGAACAAAAGTTCCTTTGAAGGGACAACGGAATGAGAGCTTTATAGCGAGAACTACGAATTATAAAATGGTAGAGAATCGGTCTATCATGGAGCAGTCCAGAGCTTGACTCCACGTTAGGGAGGACTGAACGATATGTCATCTCTTGCCGAGAGCTTTGAGTTAATGTGATCTTGGCTAAATTGCGCCCTCGTGGCGTGACTTTGTGACCGCTCGTCGACACATAAAGGCGCTGGCATTCGAACTTGACTATAAATGTCGAGAGCGAGCAGGTGCTAGTGGAGGCAAGCACTCCCGTCCCAGTCGAGCTCACTTGGTTGACACCAAGACCTTCAACGCCGGTGGTGGAAAGAAAAGAAGAAGCCCAGAACGGTGGTGCAAAGGGAAAGAACATGAAGAGAAAGGAGGATTTGATGCCTTTCGTTTGTGGCATCGTCGGGCACACTACCGGAGGTGCCACGGCCGTAAGGAACAAGGACCAAAGCACCGGTCGGAGGCGGCCGTAAGGCCGAGGCGCCGTTGCGATGGTGCCCTCGGCTCCCGATGGGTATGTACCTAGAGCCTTTATGGCTGATTCATCATTTGATTGGTGGATCGTCTGAGTGCAACGCGTCATATAGGCTCTTGTGAACCTCTTTCACTTCATTTGAGGTCAAGATTGTGGATCCGTCTTGATGGAGCAGCGGAGGCGGCCACGGATCTGAGGATTGGCAGTGCACTGAAGCTTCGTCGGGCAAGGCGCTAGTTCTTCATGACGTCTTTGTCAGACGTGCCACGATCGGCGTAACTTGATCGATTGGGTGCGCCTTGTGTAGGCAGGCGTCGATTAGTGTTTGAGTCTAATAAGGTCATTTTGACCAAGTATGGTGCCTTTGTTGGCAAGGGGTATGATAGAGACGGTATGTTTAGTCTCTCTGTCTTGTGTCAGAATAATATTTCCATTTACAATGTGGTTTGTAATAAAATTCATGATGTATGGCATTCTCGTTTATGTCATTTGAATTTTGAGGCTATTGCGCGGTTGAGCAAAATGAACTTAATTCCAGAATATAACTATGAGAAGGGTTCTAAGTGTGAAGTGTGTGTGCAAGCTAAGCAACCTAGAAAACCGTTTCACTCGGTCGAAGGGCGAAGCACCTCTCCACTAGAGCTAGTCCATTCTGATCTTTGTGAGATGAATGGCATATATACTAAAGGTGGCAAGCGCTATTTCTTTACTCTCATAGATGATAGCACTGAATCTTGTTATGTCTACTTGCTTAAAAGTAAGGATGAAGCACTAGATTTCTTTAAAATCTATAAAGTGAAGTGGAAAACCAACTAGAAAAAGACAATAAAAGCGGCTAAGGTCCGATAGAGGAGGTGAATACATATCTAAGGAATTAGCCCATACGTGAAGAAAGTGGTATAATTCATGAAACCACACCTCCTATTCTCCCCAATCTAATGGGGTAGTGGAACGAAAGAACCGAACTCTATGTGACTTGGTTAACTCCTTGTTACAAAGTTCAGGTATGTCGGTCCGATGGTGGGGGGAGGCAGTTCTCACAGTTAACTATGTCCTAAATAGGGTGGCGCCTCGCAACCGCGAGGTAACCCCATATGAAGGATGGAAGGGGAGAAAACCTAATCTGTCCCATCTTAGTGCACAAATTTGCCTCGCTAAGGTCGACTTGCCGTCTGAAGAAGAGGAAACTAGGACCTAAGGCGTGGTGTGTCTTTCTAGGATATCTTGCTAACAGACCTGACTTATAGGTTTCTAGTGGTCAAATCCGAGACGAGCGAAGTCGCTGTAAATGACCTTATGGAGTCTCGTGATGCGTCATTCTTTGAGACTATCTTTCCTATGAGATCTAATGAGATAATCACACCAGACAGCTTGAGTGAGCACTACTCTATCCCTCTGAAGTGGCGAGCCCCTCGACTTGGAGTTGAGGAGGAGTAAGAGACAGAGGACCGAAAAGTCATTTGGTGATGATTTTGCCACTTATCTTGTAGATGATGAGCCATGTACTCTCTCTGAGGCATTCGCATCTCGATCTTTGAATCTTTGGAGGGAAAGCTGTTAAGTAGTGAGATAGATTCTATCATCGCTAACGGAGCGTGGGAAGTCACCGATCTACCAAGTGGATGCAAACCAGTGGGTTGCAAATGGATATTCAAGAAAAAGAGGAGACCTGATGGTACTATTGAAAAGTACAAGATTCTATCATCGCTAACGGAACGTGGGAAGTCACCGATCTACCAAGTGGATGCAAACCAGTGGGTTGCAAATGGATATTCAAGAAAAAGAGGAGACCTGATGGTACTATTGAAAAGTACAAGGCCCGCTTAGTGGCTAAGGGTTTCACTTTCGAAGGAGGTGAAGATTACTTTGATACCTATTCTCCGGTGGCCAGATCACCTACTATCCGTGTGCTTATAGCAGTGGCTGCGGCATGTAACCTCCTAGTCCATCAAATGGATGTTAAGACCGCTTTTCTTAATGGAGAGCTGGATGAGGAGATATATATGCAGCGACGAGACGGATTTGTGGTAAAGGGACGGAGAATAAGGTTTGTCGCTGATTAAGTCTTTGTATGGTCTTAAGCAAGCCCCAAGCGATGGCATGAAATTTGATAACACATTGACATCTGTTGGGTTTTGTGTGAACAAGCGGATAGATGGGTGTATTATCGGTTTAGAGGGGCGAGGTGTCATTCTATGTCTTTACGTAGATGACATATTCTTTGTTTGGGACCGACTTAGATGTTATCAATGAGGCGGCAAATTTCTCTCCTCAAACTTTGAAATGAAGGATCTAGGAGAAGTAGATGTTATTCTTAACATCAAGCTTATTAAGGGTCGAATGGGATCACGCTTTCGCGATCCCATTATGTGGAGAAGATCTAACCCGCTTGGGCATATGGATTCTAAACTGCCTCCCGCCCTATGATCCGAATATGAGGCTTTGCAAGCACACCTTGGTGAAGGTGTTAATCAACACTGTATTCACAAGTAATTGGATCCTTGATGTATCTCTGTGGCGCTACTAGACACGATATCTCATATGCGATATCTGATTAAGCGATTACGGCTAATCAGGAGATGATCTTTGGGTAGCACTACATAGGGTATAGGTATCTCAAGGGTACCATGAAGCTTGGAATCCATTACTTTGGCCATCCAGTGTCCTAGAAGGATTGATGATTCTAATCTGGATCATTGACTCGGATGAGATGAAGGCTACTAGTGGATATGTTTTCACTATAGCGAGGTGGGGCCGTGTCATGGAAGTCTGCAAAGCAATTTGTCATCTGCAGCTCAACCATGGAGGCTGAACTAGTGGCTCTAGATTCATTTGCTATGGAAGCGAGAATGGCTCAAGGAGCTTCTTCGACCTACGGTCTTTGGAAAAGCCGATTCAGTGTCCTAGTATCTTTGTGATAACCGATTTGTCATAGTCAAGGTTAAGAGTAGAAAAGACAATATGAAGTCCTCGAGGCATATTAAGAGGAGACTTAAGTCTGTTCGGCATGCAAGAGAGACGGGTGTTATTGTTGTAGAATACACTCAGTCTGCTAGTAACCTAGCTGATCCTTTTACAAAGGGTCTATCTAGGACTACTATCGAAGCAGCGTCTAGAGGAATGGGGCTTATACCCTGCTAGTGGTAACCAACAGTGGTAACCCATCCTGACTGAGCGGCGATCCCGCGAATCAGGCTCTGGGACAACTAAGCTGTGTGGTACTGTAAAGCACACCTTATAAAGCCCCATTCGCTGCAGTGCTTACTATGTAAGGCAGGATGAGGTGAAAACCTCTCAATGAGTTCGGAGCCTTATATAAGGCTAGGGAATTGTCTCTGAGATTCCCTTGAAGAACGAACCTATGTGAGCTGATCGTGGGGTCGCGATCCGTGAGAGTTTAGGGTATACTCTCTAGAGAGCTCATGAATGGATACAAGGACATGGCCGTAACGTCCCGCCCGCTAGAGTGCGCTTTTTGCGACCTAATCTGCGTGCTATCTGGATGAATGCCCTCACATCAAGACTCGGATCAAGGCGTAGTCCTCCTTTATGCGTGTCGGGTTGGATTTCTTGTAGCTAAACAATGGTTCAAACCTTTGCGGTACCTATGTTGAATAGCAGTATATTAAACGAGATTTCACAGTGTCATTACCATTGTCGATTGAGGCAAAAGGGTGGGGATTGTTGGGCTTTTGCCTGGGCATTAGGCCGGCCCACTCCCACCACGTGAAAAGGAAAAGGAGGAATACCTCCTGGCCGACTGGGGAAAAGGAGCTCGCGAGGGTTTCCTTGCGGGGAGTGAGCTCCTGGCGGCGGGAGCGATTTGAGGAGATGAGTGCTTCCGTGCGCGCCGGGGGATGTGGATCGAGCTCCGGCTCATGCGGGATCCCGTTGCTCCGGCTCGGCTATAAGGGAAGCACCTCTCTCTCAATCATGGGTGTCTTTTTCTTAATCTTTCTGGTTCCTCTACTGAGTTTCCATCATTTTTGGTGCTTTGGGTATTTACCTGCTCTCCGCCGACAGTTCCCGGCCGGTGGTGGTGTTGGTGGTGTGCCTGAAGGTGCACGCGTGTGGTGGTGGTTTTGCTGTTGCCTTCTTCGACTTGGTACCCGGTGGCCACGGGGTGGTCGCTGTGTGCTTGCGCTGCTTCCTCTGCATCTCGGGCTTCTACTTCAACTCTGTTCGTTGTAGAAGTGACGGCATCGTATCCCCGAATCACTTTCTAGTGGCTGCGTGTGTAGCACGGAAATTTGGTTTACGGGTCGTTGACTTGCTCGCGCTTTGCCTCGGCCGTCGGCTCAGATCCGGCGCTATGTAAGGAAACTCTAATCCCTCTGTTGGTGTTGATTGATTGACCGATTGAGAAATTTGAGGACTAGCCATCGAGCTAGAGGTTTGTATTTCTTGATCGGGAGGCCTTTGTTTTGTTCTCTTATCTTTGCTCGATGATGATTAAGTTGAATGAGGCAATATTAATCTGATTAGTTAGTGATTATCCTTTGTGATTCAACCTTGTTTAGATAATTGTGTCTAAAACTTCAATTAGTCTTTTGTTCTTTCTTTGTACATGTGATATGCTAACTTGAGAATAGTTCCTTTCATGTGGTTTGGTTAACTTGTGATATCTGGTCTAAATCTGGAACTCTATTCTCCTTTGGTTTGGGCATCCTTGTTGTAGGCAAAATTATTGTAATTCGTGGTCGATAGCTTTTCATCCATAATTGAATATTAGTGAGTCAATTTTCTTAAGCGGTCTTTGGCGATTAGAGTCACTAGCTTCAGATTGATAAAACCTGTGATATATTGCTGAAATTTGGTGTTGGAGGGCTTCTTTGAAGCAACCCATTAAGTTATTAAATCTGAGAGCAAAAGTTGCTAAATCAAACATGAGCTTTATGCTGGTTTGTTTAGGTTGTTTATTGTCCATACTAGATGCCATGCTTATTTGCGGTCAGATCATGAGTTTATTTGCTTGCAAGCTTATTATTGTAGAATTCATGATGTTCTCATATGTTCCTGGCATTATGGATAATTTGTTCATAGTTATATCTGTATTATATTCATGTTTCATTTTGCTCAAACTGCTATTCTTTCAACATCCTTAGCCTCAAGGCATCCAGCATCTCCTTCAAGGACTACGCGTGCCGCTGCTTTGGCTACATGGTCTCCAAGTACGTCTACATCATCAACGACGACGGCTTTGTGAGTGCTCCCGTCCCATCGTCGTCCCCCCACTCCCTTGTGATCTTAGATCTGTCTGTGCATTGCTGTGATTTGGTGCAGATAGGCTGGATCTTGGTCTAATTTGGCTTGATTTCTATCCATTCTAATCACTGTGTTCCGCACTTGATTTCCTACTCCGACTGGAAGTAACAGCCAATTCAATTAATCCTTGCTGGCTTCCGGCCGAGGCGTCACGTCAACAAACAACGCTGCCAACCTCGAGCATTTGCTCTTGCCAAGCTTTTTCTTGAGAAGAAGAGGTACGTGCAACATTTTTCTTGTGATGAATTAGAACGCTCCTCAATACTGATGTTTTTTTCTACATCCATAAAAACATACATATGTTCATTGCTTTCTTCAGGCTACCTTCTTCAGGTCACTGTCAGGGGTTAGGTCTCGGTATGATATTCAGCTGTTCACAAACATGTGCGCTACACGAACTTGTTCATCAACAAGCCAGCCATCCGTGGTGGCTTCACGACAAGGCAACATCAGATCCATAGGTCGCCATTCCACTCATTTCTATGAACTGCAGTTCAAGCACAGTCTCTCACTCAGTACAAACACCGTGGTTCTAACAAGAAAGGCTACCACAAAATGTGTTCCGATTCAGTTTTTGTATAGAAATTTGCTTTGGTGGTTTGCTTATTAATGGTGGTTCTTTGCTTTATTGCAGTTGTTTGTGGCCTGCAATTATTTGCAGACGAATTGTTAAGGCGTATTGGCCATTTTGCCTGGATGGCGAGGTATAGCTTTCTTGGCTCCAATGTTGTTTTCTAGAACACTCATGGCTTCAATGTTACTGTAGTTTAGTTAATTTGTTTGCTTCATTGTTTCGTCTTGTTGCTTCACGTTGCTCAATAATGCCTTTTGGGATATGTCTACCTCTTGGTGTTTTGCCGATTTGTGTTTGACCTATTGCTAAAAATCTGTTTCCATATCAATTCCCAGTCTAGAGTGATTCCTCTGTTAATAAGTTTGTCTGTGCGGTTCTTTCTTCGAAAATTACACCATTCATACCTTTCATATTACTGTTATGCTCCCTTGTATCTCATAGCTTGCGATTCACAGGGAACACCATTAAGGGTTTTGTACCAACAACACACATAGACCATTTCACCGATGACATTAGAGAAGACCATGTCTACCACATTGAATACTTTGAAGTCGTTGAGGCAAGGGATCGGTTCCGTGCTGTAGATAAGTTATCTCTAGGCAAGGTTTACAGGATGGGCTAAAGTCAGAGAGGTTCATCCAGTTCTCCATGGATTCCCGCCATTTACGTACATTTCAAGACATTCTGCAGCACCTTGATGACAAGACATGCCTTGCAGGCACTCCTAGGTGCTATCTTCAGTTTTTCTTCCTGCTACAGTGTTACACTGTGTAAGAAACCTATTCAATAGGTTCTTTGATATTTCCTAACCCTGGTGTACTGTGACAACATGCTGATTTTCTCTTTATTCATGGCCCTATGCAGATGTTATTTGTGTCATTACAGCCATAGCAGGGTTTAGTGTGGTTCTTTCAAAAGGTCATCTATTGCCTAAACGCAATGTCAAGTTAAATGATGGCAGGTTAGTTTGTTTAGATCACACAGATTTTCCTGCTTCTACTTATCCTGATCTAAATTTTCCATAAGATACTTATGCTCAACGTGGTATCCTACCCATATGTACAATTTAGTATAAAAGCTTTTATATCTGTTTATTAACATGTGACAGAGATGTAGGGCATCCTGTTTTTTCCCTATTGTATTCAGAAGAAAGTTGGAGAAAGGAGCGTCGTCCAGTCTGTACTTATTTGTTCAATTGATACATCTTTCAAATCTAATTTTAGACTATGGTTCTGTACTCATGTTTATGCCTGATCGATTTGGAACTACGACTCTGAAGTAGGACCTCAAATTGCAGTTGCTGAGAATGTTCTTCGTAATGATATGCTCTGATTACTTTGTTCTATTTTATCCTTTCTGCATAGAACATCATATTCACTAAATAAGTCTTATGTCAAATTATGGTGCTTGAAAACTAATCCGATCGATCATCGCCATCGTCTTCTCAGTCGCCGGAGCAATGCTGGTTATGGCCATCGTCCTCAACACAGGAAAATACAGCTCGGCCGGATCGATTCGCCGTCGTCTAGGTGCTATACTCCCTCCCTCCTAGGACCACCCTTTCTCTCCCTAAGCCATTGCCGGCCTCTTCTGCAGGTAGCACTGACAGTATACAAGCCAACCACCTGTTCGTCTTCTCTCCTCCATAGCAGCTCCCATCCGACATCAGACAGTATGTAATGCAATGTAACGTCTCTCGTGAACAAAAGGAGCCATGGAAGGTCACCATGAACATCCATCATGGATATATGTATCCTATCCGTCTACTAACCCATTCAATCAATCAGGACATATCTTTATGCTGCATGAATAAAAGGGAAACCATCATGTTGGGTTCAGAGAGCAGCTAAACTCACTATGCCAATCTTCGAAGACATCCAGCACTCAACAAACAAGGGATGAATAGCCGGCAAACCTCAGACAATATTTGAGCTCGTTTACCACACCCACCCATGCATATGCATGTACTAAAAACCTCAATAGATACGGGGAAAAAACACTTTTCTTTTAGATTAACAGGTATAAAAAGACTTAACGCTTTACATATCACCAAAAGGGACGATAAAAGTAGCATGCCATGTGCCAATTTGTCATGAATCATACGAGCCCTGGACTATCAAATATACTCTTGCATGCCGCTATCAATTAATGGGATTGACTAGCAAAAATTTTCATGGTATAACGATGTGCTCGATAGGTCCACCTACTCAATGGCCTGGCAATGTTTTTTTTTTAAAGGAAAAAATAGAAAACTCTCTACCTTATGACCATTATATTAAAATGGTAGCCAAATGTTGTTACAATGTCAATGTTGTTAAAAGAGTTTAAACAAAAACAAAAAGAGAAGAAGAACAGAAAGAAAGATACGGTGAAACTATACAAAACTAGAGGTACAAATTAAAAGAGGGGATTTCAATATCTTGAGAAGTAGTAAGGAAAAGAACAATAACAGATTTAACAATCGTTGGCCGTTTCTTTTTAATGCTATAATCGATAGCTGTGATCTAAGGGAAATTGTTTTATCGGGTCGTCAATTCACTTGGGCTAATTCTTTGCCCAATCCTACATATGAAAAGCTTGATAGAGTCCTCATGTCAGCAGATTGGGAGCTCAAATACCGCTTCGTCACACTTCAGGGCTCTAGATAGGGGTTATCGATCATACCCGTTACTACTGAATCTTGGATCTCCGGCGTTATCGGAAAAACCAAACAATTCAAATTCGAACTTGCTTGGTTTCATCGGGAGGGTTTTGACGACCGAGTTATTCAAATATGGAACAGCACTAACAAGGGGAAGAACTCGGTTCAAAGATGGAATAGTAAGCTGAGTGCTTTGCGGAGATTTCTAAGGGGTTGGGAGGCTCAAACAAATGGTGAGTACAGAAAATTGAAAAGGGACCTCCAAAGTACTATCTGCATGTTGGATACCATAGCCGAAGTCAGAGATCTGACCGAGAATGAGCTTACCCGGTTGGCTCAAGCCCGGGATCATTTGACTAAACTCCTTCGTGTTGAGGAGATCAAGTATTACCAACGTGCCAAAGTTAGGAATATTCTTTTAGGTGATAATAATACTAGATACTTCCATATGGTCGCTAATGGGAGATTTAGGAAGAAGAAAATCTTCTCACTTGAAGATGGGGACCGTAAGATTGAGGGACAGGCTAACCTCACAAATTTTATCACGGGGTTCTATAAGAATTTATTCGGCGAACCGGAAGAAAATTCCTTCACTTTAGATGAATCTTGTACCCATGACATTCCCCAGGTTTTGACTAGTGAGAATAATCTCCTATCAGCAAATTTTACGGAAGATGAGATTAAAGAGGCAATTTTCTCAATGGAACACAATAAAGCGGCGGGACGGATGGTTTCCCAATTGAATTTTATCGACATTTCGGGATATCATTAAAGGGATCTGTTATTGATGTTTCATGAATTATCAATGGTGATCTACCTCTTTTTCACCTCAATTTTGGTATTATTACCCTAATATCCAAGGTTCAAGAGGCTAATATCATTCAACAATATAGACCGATTTGCTTGTTGAACGTGAGTTATAAGATTTTCACCAAAGTTGCCACAAATAGATTAAACTCGGTGGCAGACAAAGTGATTAGTCCGACTCAAACGGCTTTTATGAAAGGTAGAAATATCCTGGAGGGTGTTGTGATTCTACATGAAACTTTGCATGAACTCCATCACAAGAATCACAATGGGATAATTCTTAAATTAGATTTCGAGAAAGCCTATGATAAAGTGCGATGGCCCTTTCTGCTCCAAACTCTTCGTATGAAAGGATTCTCGCCTAAATGGATCTCATGGGTTAAGACTTTCATTTCGGGGGGAAGTGTAGCTGTGAACGTTAATGATGAGGTCGGGCACTATTTTCAGACACGAAAAGGCCTGCGTCAAGGAGATCCCTTATCTCCATTGTTATTTAACATCATAGGCGACATGTTAAAGGTGCTCATAAGCAGAGCAAATTTGGATGGGCAATTTAATGGGATAGTCCCTCATCTTGTTGATGGGGGTCTTTCGATCCTGCAGTATGCAGACGACACAATCCTATTCTTGGATCATGACCTGGATAAAGCTCAAAACTTGAAGCTACTTCTCTTTGCGTTTGAAAAGTTATCGGGTCTTAAAATTAACTTCCATAAGAGTGAGATATTCTGCTTTGGGAAAGCCAAAGAATATCTAGATTACTATACTGATCTATTTGGTTGTAAAGCTGGTAACTTTCCGATCAACTATCTTGGCATTCAATTCATTATAGGAAGCTTAGAAATTGTGATTGGAAGAAGGTCGAAAACACGTCGAAAAAAGACTCGATGAGTTGGAAAGGAAAAACCTCTCTATCGGAGGGCCTAGTTTTAATTAACTCGATTGCTCGAGTAGTCTTCCGGCGTACATGATGTCTTTCTTCTCTCTCGCCCAAAGGAGTTCTTAAAAAACTCGACTATTTTAGCTCTAGATTCTCTTGGCAAGGGGCGATCATAAGAAAAAAATATAGACTTTCTAAATGGAGCATAGTGTGTCAACCCAAGGAACAGGGAGGTCTTGGGATTCATGATGATCTAAATATAAAGAATGTGGCCCTTCTAAGCAAATGGCTGTACAAATTGCTCAATTCTGATGGGTTGTGGCAACAAATTCTCCGTAATAAGTACTTGGGTTCAAAACCTTTGGCCCATGTGGATCGGAAAATTGGAGATTCTCACTTTTGGTCCTGTTTAATGAAGGTGAAACGAGACTTCTTTCATTTTGGAACCTTTATTGTGAAGGATGGAGCTCAAGTTCGTTTTTGGGAAGACAACTGGATGGGTGGATCACCTTTGAGAGATCAATATCCTTCCCTTTATAATATTGCCAGATCAAAATGTGCAACACTTGTGAAGTATTGAACTCTTCACCCCGAATCTCTTGGCGTAGAATGCTCGATGGTCCAAAGTTAGATGCTTGGGTGACTTGTTATCTCGCATCCATGGTGTTGTGCTATCACAAGATCGGGATACCTTCCATTGAACTTAACATCTAATGGTGGGTTCTCGGTTAAATCTCACTATCTTTGCCTTAATGCTTAGAAACGTCCCTAACGAGAATAGATTATTGTGGAGGTTGAGAGCTCGGTGAAAATTAAAATCTTCTTGTGGTACTTACGTCGGGGTGGTGCTTACAAAAGATAATTTAGCTAAACGTAATTGGAAGGGTAGTTTGCTATCGTTTTACGCCATAAAATTTGAGACAATCAATCATTTATTTTTGAATGCCGATTCGCTCGGGCTATTTGGAGTGTTCTTCATTTAGCATTCGGGCTAAATCAACCGGCCAATGTCAAGCATTTGTTTGGAAGATGGCTTCATGGCTTCAACAAGGATTTGAAATCTTTGGTTCTGCTTGGAGCGACAGCTCTTTGTTGGTCACTTTGGATTTGCAGAAATGATGTAATATTCAAAAACAAATATTTGTGCTCACCTTCTGAGTTTTCGCTCTGCGGCGTTTTGCCTCTCCGGTTGGGCTGTTCTCCGGTGGGAGACTTCTTACAGCGTGGAGTTCTGAAGGGTCGCATCTCTTGGTGCAAGTGGCCTCGGCTTTCTTCTCCCAGAGCTTCTGGTGGCGGTCTAGTCTTGGATTCTTGATCACTAGCGGGGTCTATCTTTTATTTGCTTTTTCCTTTTTCCTTTTTCTCTTGTGTGTTCTAAGCGAAGCGGAAGTGGCCAAGGCTTTGTATCGCTTGATGTAATGTACTTGGTTTTAATAGTAAAAGCTTCCTTTATAAAAAAAAAACAAATTAAAAGATAGAAGAAATTAAAGAAATGAGATTAAGCTAGCGGCTGCCGGCTCCACTGGCATTGTACCTCCACCTGATTACCGTGGCGAGCAGAAAACCAACGCCAAAAGAAAACACCAACATGGATCACTGCTGGGATATGATCAATTTGAACAGCAGAGGTGTTGTCACCTACCTGCACAGGAGCAGCACAAGGTGTTAGGAAGATTAACAATGAAGCAAGCTAGACATAAGGTATGTAATTAGCAAGCTAAGTGCAGTTGTTCCAAGAAGAAGCTGGTGCACCTTGCCCTGTAGAAAAGCACCGCAGTCTGGCACACAGATTTGAACAGGTAGATCAGCAGCACTCTTGGGTAAACCAAATGCAGCCGGTAACAACAGAATATGCTGAGACGTAATTATGTAAATCGGATGTTGCACTGTGGGTTTACGCTTGGAGAAAATCCATTATATATTTGTTGGCACCAAAATATGACGAAAGATTGATAGACTCAAACACAAGCAAATACCAGGTTTAATTTTGGTTCGTGGCGTGCCAGCCGATGTGATTGGCAAGATATATTGAAATAATTGTTTTCACAGCCGGTTTGCTGGTATGATCGGCTAGATAGATATAAGTAGCCTTTTGAGCCAATTAGATGATAGGTAAAGATTTGTTCTTCCCGAAAAAGCGTTGTGCAACAAGATTGTTAAAAACAAACCTAGGATAACGGCATGATCAAAGATAATCAATAATTAGTGATGCGCAACTTTATTAATCAAAAATGAATTACAAAAATGAGATTAAAAGTTAGGGATGGCAACGGGTCCGGGTACCTCCGGGTCTAGTCTCCGTGGATCCGGACCCGAGACCCGAAGTTTGGACCCGGATCCGAAGTCAGTCACGGGTCCAAACTCGGACCCGGACCCGATGGGTACCCGGACCCGTTACCAGCTAGCTAGCCCAATTGATTGCGAAGGTACACGCGCAAACACGTTAATCCATCCATCCGTAGGATTCAGATTGTTTCAGATGAGGATTCCTATTGGCATTAGAAAAGAATGTGCCTTTGGTTTGTAAACAATGGTGGTTCGCATCTTCCCAAAGCCTAGGATAGCATTAGATTTCTTTTGCGCAACCGAGGATTGAACCTGATCTTTTCTTTGCTTTTACGATGTGGTATACAACTAGTAAATCCGAAACTAGTCATCGCTTCGCTGGGTCGCTACGCTTGTCCTGTCCTCTACTCTAGCGCAAATTCTGAATCGCTTTAGTTGGCGCTAAATACCCATTGGGTGGGTATTTAAACGGGTCCGGGTCCGGGTCTGGGTACCCACGGGTCCAAAATAAGACCCGGATCCGGATTCGGACCCGAACCTGAACCCGGAATAATATACTCATGGGTCTAAATTTGGACCCAGACCCGGACCCGTCGGGTCGGGTACCCATGGGTACCCGGACCCATGGGTATTTTTGCCATCCCTATTATAAGTTATAAGGGCTACTTCTAATCGACAGGAAAGTAAATAAAAGTAGATACGAGTTGATTGGTTGGCTTTGGACACTTTTTCTTCTCACATCTGGACCTCTTATATAGCACTTAGACCGATCATATCTTTCTTCGATTCTTGCAAACACATGATTCGTATTGACCTTAACTTTCAAAAGATGAACTTCTATTCGAGCCGATATCAGCTAATACTCTATCAATGTTTAACCTTATCTTCCTAAATCAACTACACTTGCCAAATCTTGGTGTCAATAATAGCACTTAGGTCGATTGTATCCTTCTCTAACTCCTCAGTATCCAAAATATGTATCGGCTTTAATTTCTGAGGGATAAACTACTCTCGAGCAATGTTTCAATGATTTCTCTCTCAATACAAGTTATACAAATCTTAAAGCAAATGAAGGGGTAAGTAATCACCATCTACTCTTCATTCATGCTTTAATATTTGTGCACCTATCAAAAAGAAAAATATAGAAGCACCTCTTATTACTCTTTGAGCCAATATCGGCTAAGTCTTTTATCCATATTAGAACTCTATCCATATGTGGACTCTATTTCTCAAATCGGCTACTCCAATTTAAATTCTGGTATCAACAATATCACTTAATAACTTTTGTTTGTATGGTTGCACGATTAGTCACCGAATAACTGCTTATTCCTCCTATCGCGACTCCGAGGCGCGCGCGGTCACGTACGCCAACCAGCTCACCGTGGGAGCACGAGGAGGTCCTCGGGCTATACACTGCCGGCCAGCCTACAAACGAGAGGGGAGGGAGCTGTCTGACCTGCGGGCCATAGTTGCTAGCCTCTTGCTAAGCGTGGTACGGGCATTTTGAAAAAAAAAAAACTGACATGCCAACTGAACTTAATGGGTGCAAATACACGGTGGGTCGACGGCGTAGTTACGGAAACACTATTTGTTCGAGTTATGGTATGAGATTCGGATTTATGATTTGCTACTTTTTTTAATTTTCACAATGAACACGAATCCTGTATCCTAAATCAGCTCGGGTTCAACGAATCCAATTCGCCATTCGTAGGTGTTTACAGCGAATCTGGTAACTATGTTTGACGGTGGCGGGTGGAGTGAATGAAATATGAAATCGGACGACATATGTATCTTCTCTTATTATTACATCCTTCCAACTGATAATAGTTCAGTATCCCACCCAGCATCAGCGTCTAAACAGCAGAAGCAAAACTCTCTGCAGAATCAGTCCTTTCTTCTGACGCATAGTCCTGTCGTCACACTAATCTTCTCGTTATCCATGTCATCCATGCCTCCGTCTATGTATGGAATTAAAGAAATTAAATCATTAATATGTGTACTCTATCGACTCAAGCTTGTAAAACTAGAGTACAGAAGTAATAATTAACCTGGCTGCATGCCTACCGCTTACATTGCGAATGAATAGCAAAGCATCCGAGGAGGAGCGAAAGCAGCACAGGTGCACGGACGCGCTTCGTGTGCTTCTCCATTTAGACAGTACGTACGATACAATAATTGCTTGTTCTTCGAGCCGAGAATATGTGGTCTGTGGATCTTGCCTTAACTTCGTAAAGTCTGAGGATATGGCTAATTTAGAGGGGGAGTCCAACGCTGTGAATCTTAGGATGTGTTTGGTCAGTGGCGGAGCCAGAAATTTCTAAAGGAGGGCCTAAGAATGAAGTGGCGCGACGACGAAAGCGCATGGCGTAGCGGTGTCTCGGCAAACCGTCACCGCCTTATGCTTATTATTAGCACTTAGCACAGTACTCTAACGCTACTGTGGATTAGGCGAATAATCTTGTATCAAAGACCAAAATGTCGAGAAAAATTGGGCGTCCTAGCAATTCAGTAGACCAATCACAAATTCACAATCACATGATATGTACAACTTGTGCGGTAACTAAACTAATAATTAATCAATCGATAATTAGCAAAAGGCACGAACTGTTCATGGATATATGACATATACATATGCCCTGTGAAAATCGCACGAACATGGAGAAAACTAGATAACATCTCAAGGGAAGGGACAAAGGTTCAGCGCACCACGCACGCCGTAAAGAAACCGCACGATCGATCGATTTATTTGCTTCTTTGGAATAATCTAGTCGCCGTCATTCCGAGAGAATCGGAGAACAACAAATTGAATAATCGATCGCGCTGACATGGAGAACAAACGGGAGAAGGCGAAGGCGAGACGTTGGTTGGTCTTTGACTTCGATGTTTCATTCAGTAGCGAGAAGACGAGAAGAGCGAGACATCGGCCGTCGGACGTTTGGTCTTCTGACTGTGTGTGTGTATATATATATATATATATATATATATATATATATATATATACCTAGTTCCTTTCATGGGCCAAAGGGGGGGCCCAGGCCCCATCACGCCCCCCCTTTAGCTCCGCCACTGTGTTTGGTAGAGCTCCAGCTCCACTAGATCTGTAAATCTGGTGGAGCTAGGTATTTCTAACTCCACCAGATCCGTAGATTTGATGGAGTTGGAGCTGTGAGTACATTAAGAGTGTTTAGATAGATCATCTTGTTTACATTTTAGACAAAAATATAAACTTAATTCACTTTATTTTAGCCTACAAGTTTCAAATCTCAGGTGAAGCTGGAATCTGGAGCTTTACCAAACAGACTCTTAATTTTTTATATTTATGTATTGGATAGATTACATTGAATATGCCAAAACGACTTCACTGAGTTGCTAGCATGGCTAGTCCAGTGCATGGTTCTCATGTCGCCCGATTTCTAGGCAAAAGACCGACCAATTTTTTTTGGTTGCATTTTAAAATTGTTTATTTTTTGTTCAAGATTTGAAGTTTGGAACATGTCTTAGAAGTAATGTAGCATATGATGATTTATGAGCACAAAACACAGCATTTCGTTCATAAGTTGATTATAACTTCCAAGTTCAAACACAACATCGTTGACATGACCTACAACACAGTCAGGATGGGATGCGACCTGCCTGTTCAGAGAAAGGACATGTTCTCTGAGTTCCATATATGCTAACCTCTAGCTTTTGTACTTCAACAGTAATTGATCAGAAGAACATCCATCATCTTTGCCCAGGTGAAAGACTGGTATTGCAATGTTTGCTAATTCATATAGAGCCAATTGCTAGTTCTGCATACTGTAGGGCAGAAACAATCAAACAGCTTACTGCCTACATACCTCCACGATGGCAAGTTGGCAACGATTTTACAGATTGCGCTAGTTGCAAATCAGTCATACCAACTTGTCTTAGGGACACGCCCAGTTGCTTCTGCAGTATCCCCGAAGTAGAGATGAGCAACCTTGTTATCGAGCTTCGACATCACCTGATGAGCAGCAAATCCTGGGTAGCACTTCTGATATCTAGCTATGCATATGTCAATTATGGTCATGCACATTTGATCCTCTTGATGGAATGGTTGGTTGATAAATTCGTCAACCGGCATCCACTGCAAAAGGTAAAGCCCAAAGAAATCATTAGTGAGAGCTAAATTTAACCATCTTATTCAAACTGGAATGTATCTGAATTATGACGAGAGTACCCTTGCTGCTTCAATCTCTGACTCATCAACTGTGATATCAAATGATAATGGCTTGAGTGTGCATATAAAGAGTATATCTGACTTATCAAACGTGACTTGATGTGCATGCCTGTATCAGCAGAGGGAACATAACTAGAAAATCTTTTTCCATGAAGAACTCTCAGCAGTACAGGTTCAAAAACTTCATTGAATTGTATTTGATATACCTGAAAGCAGCCACATCCAGGAAACAACTTTCTATCTGAAAAGTAAGGTGCAGTGGGAAAGACCATGTCAAATCGATTCATGCTAAATAGCACAATATTGCAGTAAAACAAGTAAAAAATTGGAGGGAAAACAGTGCAATTACCCCAGTTTCTTCTCTGACTTCTCTTACGGCCCCAGAGAACAAGTCTTCAGACTGAATAGCACAAAAAATAAATACATAAACAGTAAAGCCAAGTAAAATAGCTTTGACGAAATGAGCTTGTAAATAATCCTACTTGGTTGTTGCCTTATCACTTATCAGTCATTTATTTTACTAGGAGTTTTCTACTCTTATATGTGTTTGGTACCTTATCAATAAAACCAGTAGGGATCTTCCAGATGCCTGAACAGCGTGATGGGCATTTGCTTTCTTTTACAACGAGCACCTAAATCAGAAAAGGCAAACAGTACATACACAATTACATAAGAAGCACATAAAGCTACTTTTTTATCCAGAAAGTAATACTTCCAAGCAAAAACGTACAACCCAGAATTTATCATAACCTCTCTTTTTTCATTCATGACAAATGCTCCGACACCAATTTGATGCAATGAGGTGGAAGGCAAAGCAGAAGGTCCGTCTGGAAGCCAGAAAGTTAACATCACATACCCTGGTTCTGCATGATGATAAATAAACCCCGCCTAAAAGAAAGGTGGCACAGATCAAACTAAGGTTAACTGAACCAGCTCAAATTCCAGAAGTTTAGCTTACAAAATCTAGCTAGAAGAGTTTGAATTCGTGAATCCACATGGTACACATCAGCTTCAAATATCAAATGTATACAGTTATAGGCATCATTGTCAAACAAAAGAAAGTAAGAAACTGGAAACATTGCCATAGAAAAAAAAATTCCTTCAAGGAATTGTGGCATACAGTAGCCACCCTTCAGTATATACAACATTATGCTCTTTCAGCACTGCCTAATGCAATTAAGGTCAATAACTGTAATCATAAGGCCAGCTTGCCTTTATTGCAATTGGAACTAGATCAGCTTGATCTTCCAGTATCTTCAACCAGACCCCTCTTTTCCCCTGCAGTATAAACTCATCAGTCTCCTTTTATACTCGGTGTCCACTTTTTACTGATGTCCGTGTATTACCTGCTGACTCCAATAAGACAGTGAGGAGTGGAGTGATGCAGCAAATGCATTCGATGTATTTGGTAAAAAGTTGGGTTGACTACAACACCACCATATTCATCTTCAAAGGCATCAAGCACATCAATAATCCCAGGCAATGGTGTATGAGGAATAGCAGCATTAATTCCCTTGCTCGATATCTTGCCAATTCCAAATACTGACGATTTTAAACAACGATGTCTGAATGCTGAAGGTGCAAAACCACAGTATTGTAAGATAAAACTATCAGTCTCAAAATAATTCATCATGACATATCCAAATCTAATGATGTTGCTACGATATATTGCACAGCAAAAAGAAACAAAAAACAAAAGAACTATCATATACAACATTGAACAAGGAGATAATCAAATTGTCAGACTCTCAGAGTTTGCTACTCAAGACAAACAACATACAAGTAGAAATCAAACTAGTGTTCTATACATTAGCAAGTAATCAACATGTTGTACATGAAAAGCATCAGAAAACTGATGAGTACTACTTTCTCTAACATTAGATTGCACCCTTTCTAGACAGCAATTTTTTTTTTGGCCGAAGGTTGAATATAGAATTTGTACATAGTCATTCACCTGCTACTGGCCGGCCAAAATCAACTTGTTTTGCATTTGAAATCCTTGGATGAGGCAAAGAAAGATGGAACCTCGAATATAATGAGGGCACAACAAATGCCATTGTTTTTATCACTCATTGAACTTGAAGCCTAGACAGATGGCAATCCTAAGAGGCCTATGCATATGCCTCTTAAATAGACTGGGAGTGGGATTCTCCTCTAGTGCTGTTTCAAAAAGGAGAAAAGGCGTATAGAATTTGTACTCCCATTTGAACCAGATAAAAACCTTGTTAAGAGGGAGAACGTGCCATACTAGCCCTCTCAATGGAATAATTCCCAATTTCTATATCACTAAGGTCCTATTTGGAACACAAAGAATTGAGAGCGGAATTATATTGGAATATGCAATTATATTGCAAACGTAAATTCCGTAAGTTAAAAATAACTAGGAGGAAGTCTCTGGAAGCAAGTTCTGTCAACTGCCATCTTGTTACAGTCTATTTATAAAACAACTGTAAAATTCTTCAATATAACACTCTTGGATGATAGATTTCAACTTTGAATCTAAAAATAATTCAAATACGAAGATTAAAAAACTTATAACAAATTCAAATTTAAATTAAATTTGATTTTACATTTAAAACAATCTTAACAAAAAGGATAACAAGTTAAATTACACCAGGATGCAAGTTATGTAATTAAAAAAATAGTTTCAAGTTTTGCAAACTAAAAATTGTTTCAATTTCAAACAAAAATTCCAATATTTAAACTCTTTACATAAAAGTCTTCCATAAGAAAGAAAATGCAAATTCTACTGTAACAAAGAACCAATGTACAATTTAAATTTGAAAAATCGAATCTGTAATTTATCTTTTGACTTTTCAAATCAGAATCCAAAATGAATATGAAGTTCAAGCTTTTTTTTAAGAATATCATGCGGTTCAAAATTCAAAACCTATTATCAAAATTAAAGCTATACCAAACAATAGAGCTTACAGTTAAAGAATTTACAATTTTACTGATAGATAAATCTGAACATAACATGGATACGACTTTAATCCAGATAAAAGTTCTATCATATCAATTTGGAGTGCTACCTATTTTGTAAGCTTGTGCTGCAGTTTATCAGTCATCAACCTAACATGATCTCCATACGTTCATCCACTTCATTGTTCTAGGAAGATGTGTTGTTGGTCTCAACGCTTATCCTTTGCTTCATATTCAGTTAGTTGAAGCTATCTTTAGGAGGGATCTCACCAATGTCTAAGCTTCTAGTTAAGTTATTTTCATGGCAATGATGCTTTTCAGTGAAACATTCTTTCTGTGATCAGACATGATGAGATCTAGATGTGTTATGCGGTAGCTTTGCCAAATCTGCAGATCCCATCCTCAATTGAGACTGACATTGCTATTTAGTATTTACTGTCCTTGATTCCACAAAACCAAGGATACAAATTCTAATTCAAACAAGATGTAAAAAACTGTAATTTAAACATCTAGTTCAATCCCTCGGATTGAAAAAAACAGAGACGGTTTTTCAAGAGATTATTTAACATGTGTGGGAAGTCTGGCTTCTCTCAAATTTTTGAAGATGTGGCCACGACTATATTTTGACGATGTCCAAAAGTTGGGCCATCCAATCAAATGTAATGGCTAGTATTCTACTTTTAAGCCCTTGCTGGGCACAAATTAGAGAAATGATGACCAAAAAGTGCAGTTGATCAACTTGGAACAATACAGTGGATGCAGAATCTGCTAGTATTCTGTATGCTTATATATTGTAAAAGATCTAAGCTATCAATACTTCGTTCTATTCCTGAATGCATTCACTTTTGTAGTACAAAGTTGAGAATGTTCTTTAAGACATTCCCTTATAATATGCAAATGTTCCCTCACAATGTTCTTATGTATGTGATCCAGGCAACTGCAACCACCCATCTTTTGTTTTGCTGTTTTTATTATAAAAAAAGGGAAGAGGATCAAATCATTCAGTTTCTAATGTTATTGAGGGAAAGAGTAGATTTTACATTCTATCAAGCAATCTTCAGCCCATAAAAAATTAACGATAGGTTGACAAATTTTTGGTGCAAAACCTTACCGCTTAAGCTAAAAAGTATAACACAAGGAAAACAATTGAGCATAGGTTTTGCTCCTAGATACATGCCTGCCACTAGTAAAGAGATATACTATAATGCTACTGTAACCCTGTAAGTTGCACATAAGTTCAACTAAGAACAAGAAACTTGATTCCAGACAACTTAAGTGAGGACCTCACCTCGAAGCAACTGACCTATTGTTATCTTCACATTCAAATTGGTATTAAGTTACATTGCACAACCTTATATGTGCAAAATGATAACAATCCTATCATGAGAAGACAGGCTATAAAAAAGTTTACCATTGGTCCTAATTCCTAACTAAAACAAAAAATTGAACTTCAAGGTACGACGAACTACTACTTATCAAAGCAAAGACTCAAACTTCAGGGTCTGGAAACTACTGCTGTTCAGGAAAAACAGTTAACCCTATCGTCAACAGGTCTTGGTTAAAATAAAAAGAAATCCTCACACTTAAGAAGATGCCACATTGTCTGACAATTTGAAAGAATATTCTTATGTTGTCCAACAAGGTTGCAGCAACAGATCATATCCACCAAAAAATCATCCATACCTTAACCCATTTGAAATGGAAAATTCTTTTCACAACTTGTGAGAATACAATAATACATCAAATTAGGAGGTCATAATTGTTTGGAATACTATTTCTTTCCAAGCTGAAATTGCTTGGAAAGGAATCTGGTTTCATTCCTTCTAATTGCCAGCTGAGTGATGACAATAGGCACAAAAATACACACTGCAGCACAAGTTGGGTTAAAGGATACCGGATATTTGAACAATTGTTGCACTTATTCTGATAACAGCAACTTGAGGTCAGACCACACGAAATACACGGAATGATAATACAAAGATGACAACTGAGGGAACAAAAAATTACCATTTTTCAGGAGAACTATTCCTGCAATTACTAGGCTTGCTCCGAATGCAAAAATAGCTTTCATAGCCAGCAAAAAAAATTACAGGACATGGGAAATAATTAAATAAACAAAGGTAGTAATAGACAACAATGCGATTGGACCAAACATTTATGAATGCCAAGAATAAGAAGGCAACATGTGAAAATAATGTATCCCTCCGTCCAAGTTTATAAGGTATATTTTTAATGGTCTTATCCATATAAATAGGGCATATTTCATGTTCCAATGCAAATTAGTGTGATGTTCCTTTATACCTAATAAATATCCAGATTTACTTGATATTCTCTACATACATGCATTGAATATAGTGCTTAATGATTAGAGATAATGATTAGGAGTAGTCTATTTTCAATATCTCCTTGGCTTATGTGCCAGAGAAAATCGATCAACAAACTTGAGCGGAGGGAGTAATTTTAATGATCAATGTTAGGCTGATGGCACTAGACATTAATTGCACACACAGCATCAGCAGAATAACTGAAACACAATGTATTTTAGAAGTATAATGTTTGGGTAATTCTACATACATGGTCAGTGCAAAGCAAAAGCGAACACACAAAGTGAATAAAATTACTCTCTGAAAGATCAATCTCAATGTTGTTTTAACACCTTCACATCAACAAATCTCGCTAAAAACATATTCAGGACAAGAATAGCTAAGTTTGCTACTGTACTTGACAATTTGACACTACCTTGCATTCTTAGTTTGGGACTGTACTGTAGCTCTAGTAGAGCTGCGACATGGTTACTCTGTATTATGTAACTGACTGACTTTTGTAATACATCATCCATACCTATGCTTTCTAAACAAAAAAAAAAGAATTGAAATAATCAAATAAAAATCAATATATAGCAATACAGCAACTTGAAAAGCATTAGGGCTAGTAAGAACTTCAGGAATGAAATTCTCAACATTATGTGGCCCAAAACTAATATTAGTATGACAATATAAAACAATTCTAGAGGAAGACATTAAATTTGTACATGTAGAGTAGTAAAGCACCTCATAAAGACACCATGACAGTGACAAGCAAGATCAGCCTAATAAGGATCTGGATAGGACTAACAAGATAGATATAACCTATTGGTACACTACGTACTTCTGCATCTGTTGCTTAGCTAGGACCTCTAAGATAAACTATATTAATTCCACATCCGCCTAAATGTTTCAAACTTCGTAACACATCTTGATAATAGCAATAATATGGGAACTTTTTACAAATAATCAAGTAGACAATTTTTCAAGTTACATGTGTCGCATATATTACAAGTTACAGCAAATACTTCAGAAACAGTAACCTATATATAATGTTATCCATACTTTGCATTATACCCTCAAAAAATAGGGAAGAATGCAGTAGGATTATAGTCTGAAAACAAATTGACTGCCTTGAGTGGTACTGCAGGATAGCAACAATATTGATGAATCTTTCAATAAACGAGTCATCTGATATCTACAAATATGATCTCCGATATCAACAAAGATAGCTTCCTCACATCTTGAAGGTAATTTATAAGACGTCAAAGTAGAATTCTTACCTCTTTTGAATGTCTTCAATGTCAACCAGAACTTTGCCATGACAAGCATCCTTTCTTCCAACAACATAAAAAGTTAGAGGCCATACTTCCCTCTCATATTCGTATACTGAAATATCTCTTTCTGACATGATGAATCTTAAAGCTTGCCTCAGTTACAGAGGATGTCTGAATTACAGTTGTCATTTTGGAAGTCATGTAACTGCATGAACCTGTATGTCTGTAGCCTGTAGGAACTTGAAATGAGGATTCCGTATTTCTTGAACAACTATTGCTTTGGTAATTACACACAGTACCTTATCTAGTCCATGGTTCATGAACTGTTCAGAATTGAGATATAGATTCGTACAGTATCAGTATGCCTGATCGAGTGATCCTTAATTTACCATTCTCAGGAAGAAAGACACCCAAGTTTTTTCATCAGTGATTAAACAGTTAATTTGGTACCATTGGAGCACTGCAATACAGTTGCAACATTGTATACAGAGTCCCCAGCTCCACATCACGGGAGGCACACAACCTGAAGAACCAGGGTGGATCCTTAAATTTACCAAGCCATCATCATCTCAATGGACTGACAACCCAACCTGTAATCTGAGTTTGCTTACGTATGTTTACGTTCGTTGTGATCTACTCTCCAATTGCTCGAGTATTGAGTAAGTTATTGAGTCAGGACTCAGGAGTTAACCCTTGTTGCTTCATAGTTTCATAAAGTTTGAGTTTCTGCTGTCTTCCCACGTCTCTCCAAGCAATCTAGTAATATGTTATATGTTATAAGTTACAATATTAGGGATGCATCCTTCGGCAATCATCTCATCCAATAAGCTGCATGCCATATTAACCTTATTGGATTTCCCAATGCAATCAATTAATATGCTAAATCCCCTTTGCTAGAAAATGACTTGAGGATCCATGTGTCGTTTGGGACGTGGATTCCGGTGAACTCGCTTGCGAGGCATGGGATAGGGAGCAGCCACAAAATCAATGTCATTTTGATGAAGGCTACCAGAAGAGTTAGGACGATAGATAGACAAAACCTTACCTTCAGGCCAGGATACCATGAGTATTTGGTATTTTATCTATGTAAAACTTGTATCTTGTTTAATTAAGTACTGAACATATAGCCCGCATCGTAATAGAATGTAATAAAGTTTTCATTTCAGTCTCTAATTATTGTTCTGCTGCAATATTCTGAATTCAGCGTATTAATTGATAAAACGTCGGGTCCGCTCGATATTTTGTTAGCTAATATGCCGGACTAACGTAATTAACTCAAGATTAATGGCAAGGTTATTGTCATTATCCCGGGTTAATTATGCGTGTCGCCACACTTTAATTATCAAAACCGTAGTTTATAAACCTGCATCTATTATCATTTAGGTTTTGACATAAGGATATTTAGATGAGATTTTAATTAAGTGTCGAAGAAATTTTTAAAACCACCTATTCACCTCTCTAATCGGCATTCTTGATCTTATAATAGGCGGTGAGGAAAAGAGCTAGATAGGGAGGAGGAAGAAATCAAGGAAAGAAAGTAAGAGGAGGGAGAGAAGTAGAGGAGGAGAGGAGAAGGGAAGAAAGAAGAGCCAAGGAATTCGGCCAGGAAAAGAAAAAGGAAAAGAGGAGAAAAGAGAGAAAGGAAAGAAAAGAAAAAAAAAGAGAAAGAAGAGAAGAGAAGAGGAGGGAAAAAAGAAGAGAAGGAAGAAAGCGAGAAAAGGAAAAGAAAGAAAAAAGAAAGAAAAGATAGGAAAGTAGAAAATATTTTGCAACCGTCACGAACCACGTTAGATTTATTTAAACAACACAATCCGTTAGAAAATTTAAATAGAGAACAAACAGCAATGGTTAATTAAATATAGAACTATATAATTTTTCAAATTGCCATGATAACTAAGAATGGGGAATAATATCGCTGTTAAATGAAAATCAGAAGCAAGGATTTTAATTAGCATCATAAAATAAAATTGGTGTTAAATTGAAATGCAAGCTGTGAAACCACCTTAAATTAAAATGTCCCATTAAAATATGACTAATTAACAAATTCTAATGTAAGCAAGCATCACATCCTTGCTAAATTAATGCTGGAAGGTTGGACGCCATAATCTAATTGCTCCAATTGCTCTGTAGAATTTTAATATTTTATAATTTTAGGAGTTGAGTTAAATCCAACAGAAGGTCACCTTTAGAATCTGGGTGAGGACGAATATATTTACCAGAATCTAGGCAAACTTCTTTTGATCATATTTGTTAAATTGCTTTTAAATGTTTTCATATATATGTGATAGCATTAATGCATAGGAAATGTATCATCTACGATGAAAATCTAAATCGGTTGCGGTTGGTAAAATGGCATGGTGTTGAATTGTGGAAATGGTATGTTGATGGAATGCTGAAGCAATGTTGGGAATTGTTGATAGGTGAGAAGGGCAGTGGTGTATTTCTATGTATGGTGGGTAGAGGGCGCCGATGAGAAGGGAATAGCTGGCGGGGTCTTCTACATAAGCTATAATATAAGGTCAAATAACTACACTCGAGCAATGAGTCGTATTCCAGTATCAATCATAGTAAGTGAAATCGGTCAGAAAAGGTTGTCCTACGAAGGTATTATATTCTCCATATTGGGAAATAGGTAGATAATTAGGAGTGTGAAGCTGGGCATACCGGGAATCCCAGTGAAGGATATAGAAATCAATACCGCGATTGATCGACGCTATATTTAAAGTCTATGGTTGAGTATCGGTACTGCTGCGGTAGCATGGTACAACTGGTACGCTAAGAGTAGGTGAGGAACAGTTGACGACACCACTACTCATTGACCACCAGGGTTGGAGATCTAATACTAGATTAGTAATAAACGTTCTGTGGTCTCACAGGATAGGGTCGCTATGGTTAAAAATGGTACTTAACTGCGCAGAGTTAAAATCATGAATTCATATTTGTCTTCTGGATTGGAGGCTACGGAAGTTAAGTCTGCCTCATATATGAGTGCTAGTAGTTGTTTTCATAATTAAAATACACAACCCTTAAAGAAAAACCAAAAACCTAATTTCTGTAAAACTGGATTTTGAGGGAAGGTGATCATTAGATGGACTTTGGTTAGAATTATTTACTGTATTTGCTATTAATACTTGCTGAATACTTTTGTACTCACTCTTGCTAAATCCCCTTTTTATAGAGAATGGCTTCGGTGCTCAAGCGTTTGATTGGTTTGATGAGTAATTTGAGTTTTACCAGAGAGGATAGAAGGGATGAGTAGCCGTGCATCGGCTTCATCAATCTTTTGTGTAATTAGTATCTTTGTATTATATTTTTGTTGTACTTCAATCCGATGTATAATTATGGTCTTGAACATATAGCCTGCGCCGCTTAGTTTGTAATATATTTACATTAGGTCTCTAATTATTATTCGCCGCAACACTCGAACACAATGTACTAATTGATAAAAAATCAAGTGAACTTGATGTTTTAATTAGCTAGTATACTGGAGATTCATATAATTACCCTAGAGTGATGGCGGTATTACTGTCGTTACTCTGGGCTAATTATACGAGTCGCCACAAAACCCCTCTCCTGCGTCTCTTTGAAAAGCATGTGAGCTTCATCAAGATCTCTATTTTTTCAAGACAGTTTATCAAAGAATTGTAGGTGATGACATCAGGTTGACAACTGCTAGCCTCCATTGCTTCAAAAAGTCCAGACGTCTTACCAACTAAGCCAACTCTACCATAACTAGAAATCACAATATTGTAGGTAAAAAGATCGGAGCAATTCCATTAGCTTTCATCTTGTCAAAGAGATTGCTTATGAAAGAGACCTGCTTGAGCTTTCCAAGGGCTGAAAAGACCATATTGTGCATGCGAATATCTGTAGCAATCCTTTTTCAGGCATCACATGTAGTAGATCAATAGCCTCTAATGTTCTTCCTGCATTGCATAACACATCGAGCATTGATACAAAAGCATCCATATCTCCTTTTTCATGCAAGTTCCACATACAATAGAATAAATTATGTGCCTCACTTACAGCTGAGTGACTTGACCAAATAAGAATAAATCGATCTGTTCATATACCTACTACAGATATCTAGAACCACATTTAGTCTGTGTAGTTGCCCTTCTGTTGCCAAAATATCCAGTGTAATGCTATACGTGAATTGATTGAGCTCGTAGTCACTCTCAACCATTTTGGACTTTGGAGAGTACAAAAATTACCTTCTCCACCATCTTGTTCTTACCAAGAGCCTCAATAACAGTATTATATGCAATCAGGTTAAGAACACATCCCTCCGACAACATTTCCTCAAAAAATGAGAGAAATTTTTAGAGGTATTCCCAGCCTTTCCAGACATTCTAATTAGTATAGTATATGTGTATGCACCCGGCTCACAATGCTTTTGTTTCATCCTGCTTAACTAACAAAGATCAGATGCAATGTTTTGAGAAACAGCAAAATTCGTACGAAATGGTGAGCGTTAAAATTCAAACAAACAAAGCAATTTCTTGTTTATGTTCCACCAACACAAAGTTGAAATTTCACAAATCTGCAAGTTTATTGAATTTTATCACCTATGACCTTCATGAATTGACAAACATGGATCGATATTTTTGCAAAATATATTCTTCCATCAGGATTTTGATAACCCAAAGTTCAGTGCTACATATCCAACTTGTGGTGATATTTCTAAAATTCAACTTGAGGTGATATTTTCAAAATCCAACACGAGGTGATGTAACCCTTATTGTTTAACAATAGAAAATGCTTGACCTTTTAGTATGTGGGTGTCACGGCCTGGGAATTTGGGGAAGAACGGCTGCTGTCTCGCACGGATGAAAGGAGGCAACTGCTCTCCAATCTCCCGGGCAATACAGGAAGGGAAAACCCTAATATTGCTTCCTTTATTTCATCCAATTGCTGCCTCTTTATAGCCGGGCTAAGGCTGTACAACTTATTATCGGAAACTAAGACATACTTGGTATTGTAGGAAACTAATATAGGAAACTACTTATCCGACTCGGTTTGGGTTTCTTGCCATGCCGGCTTATGACTGCGGCTGGTCCGGCATGGCCTTGGACTGGCGGCGGCGGCGGCTAAACACCACTCCAAACCGGTCATCTGTGACACCTCCCTCTCCTTCAGCAAACAGCTCGTCCTCGAGCTGGAAGTCCGGGTAGCGCCGGCGGAAGGAAACCAAATCCTCCCAAGAAGTAACAGATGGAGAGGCATCTGCCCATTGAATCAGCACCTGGTGGACGCCATCATTGCGACGACGAACACGAATAGCCTTGGCTGGTTGAGGCAGGACACGTCCGTGCAGCAACTGAGGTAGCGAGGGTGGAGTAGCTGGAGGAGATCCTTTGAATGGTTTGAGGAGACTCACGTGGAAAACGTTGTATATCTTGGTACGAGGAGGCAATTCCAAGCAATAAGCAACTGAATCCACGCGGTGTAGAACTTTGTATGGTCCGTAGAAGCGAGGTGATAACTTTCCGCGAAGCATACCAGGCAATGAGGCTGCGGGCCGCTGGTGTATACGCAACCAGACCCAATCACCTGGCTGAAATTCCAATGGCCGATGCTTAGCGTCATAATAAAACTTGGCAGACTGTTGAGCAAGCAGTAGTCGTTCTCTGATCTCAAGGAGGAACTCATCACGCTGAGAAATGTGATCTGCCACTGCTGCATTGCGAAGCTCTGAAGTATCATAAGAGCGGAGGGAAGGTGGATCTCGTCCATAAACCACTCGAAATGGAGTTTCACGCAGCGAGCTATGATACGACGTATTGTAGCAATATTCTGCCCAAGCGAGCCATTGGAGCCACTGACGAGGCCGATCTCCTGTGAGGCAACGAAGGTACATGGCGATGACACGGTTTACTGATTCCGACTGACCATCGGACTGGGGATGAAATGCCGTGCTCATATTTAAAGCTGTTCCAGTAGCCCGAAAAAGTTCTTTCCAAAAGGAGGAAGTGAATACTGCGTCTCGGTCGGACACAATTGATGAAGGAATTCCATGGAGACGAACAATTTCATCAAAGAAAGCTCTGGCGACCGAAGAAGCAGAATAAGGGTGAGCAAGTGGTATAAAATGTGCATATTTGGAGAAGCGATCAACCACGGTCAAAATCACTGATTTTCCGCCAACTTTCGGCAATCCTTCAATAAAATCCATCGAAATATCAGCCCAGACCTGGGTAGGGATGGGAAGAGGCTGCAAGAGGCCTGCCAGTTGGAGCTGCTCAGTTTTGTTACGTTGGCAAGTGGCACATGTTTGAACAAACTCCCGAACCAAGGCCTTATCATGGGGAATGTGAAAATCACGGCGAAGGCGATGGAGTGTTTTTTGAATTCCCTCATGACTCTCCATATGAGCTGCTGCAAGTGCTACCTGAACCAATGGAGAAGAAGGAGCAATATAGGCCTTACGCTGAAAGGTGAGAATACCATCAATGATAGCCCAGGGATCCCGAAGATCACCCTGCTGGAGTTGATCGCGGAGAGCGACAATTGCTGGGTCTGTCGTGTTGGCTGTCCGAATATTGTCAAAGAGATCAAAACCAGGACTGGAGATGGCTGAAAGCGTTAGTTGGTCAGCGTCTCTTCGCGATAAGGCATCTGCCACCAAATTCTGCTTGCCCGGTTTGAACTCCACCGTAAAATCAAAGCCCAATAATTTACTGACCCAATGATGTTGAGGAATTGTGGAAAGGCGCTGATCCAAGAGAAATTTGAGAGAGTAATGATCAGTGCGTACCACAAAGGATCTTCCCCATAAATAAGGCCTCCAATGTTTAATAGCCGTTACTAGCCCCACCAGTTCACGCTCATACGCTGCCAATGAAAGATGACGAGGTGCCACCAGCCGGCTAAAAAAAGCGATGGGTCCGCTGTTTTGGTGAAGAACCGCAATGCAAATACACGGTGGGTCGACGGCGTAGTTACGGAAACACTATTTGTTCGAGTTATGGTATGAGATTCGGATTTATGATTTGCTACTTTTTTAATTTTCACAATGAACACGAATCCTGTATCCTAAATCACCGTTCAATCGAATCCAATTCCATCGTGAGGTGTTTACAGCTAATCTGGTAACTATGTTTGACGGCATGGGTGGAGGAATGAAATATGAAATCGGACGACATATGTATCTTCTTATTATTACATCCTTCCAACTGATAATAGTTCAGTATCCCACCCAGCATCAGCGTCTAAACAGCAGAAGCAAAACTCTCTGCAGAATCAGTCCTTTCTTCTGACGCATAGTCCTGTCGTCACACTAATCTTCTCGTTATCCATGTCATCCATGCCTCCGTCTATGTATGGAATTAAAGAAATTAAATCATTAATATGTGTACTCTATCGACTCAAGCTTGTAAAACTAGAGTACAGAAGTAATAATTAACCTGGCTGCATGCCTACCGCTTACATTGCGAATGAATAGCAAAGCATCCGAGGAGGAGCGAAAGCAGCACAGGTGCACGGACGCGCTTCGTGTGCTTCTCCATTTAGACAGTACGTACGATACAATAATTGCTTGTTCTTCGAGCCGAGAATATGTGGTCTGTGGATCTTGCCTTAACTTCGTAAAGTCTGAGGATATGGCTAATTTAGAGGGGAGTCCAACGCTGTGAATCTTAGGATGTGTTTGGTCAGCGAATGGTTGTAAATTTCTAAAGGAGCCCAAGAATGTGGCGGCAAGAGACGCAGCGGTGGCGCAGGCAGAGCGGTGTCTCCGCATCGTCACCGCCTTTATGCTTATTATTAGCACTTAGCACACGTGATCTAACGCCTCGTGGATTAGACTAATAATCTTGTATCAAAGACCAAAATGTCCGAAAAAATTGACGCCCTAGCAATTTCAGAGACCAATCACAAATTCACAATCACATGATATGTACAACTTGTCACGGTAATAAACTAATAATTAATCAATCGATAATTAGCAAAAGGCACGAACTGTTCATGGATATATGACATATACATATGCTCGTGAAAAAATACGCATTTAACATGGAGAAACTAGATAACATCTCAAGGAAGGACAAAGGTTCAGCACCACGACGTCAAGAACCTACTGACGACGGATCAATTCACCGAATAATCTAGTCATTGGCCTCATTCCGAGAGAATCGGAGAACAACAAATTGAATAATCGCCATAAGAAAGATGGAGAACAAAGCGAGAAGGCCGGTAGACGTTATTCTTTTGACTCGATGTTTCATTCAGAGCACAAAGCGAGAAGACGGAAGACGAGACATCTATCATTTGGACGCTTGGTCTTCCGAATGTGTGTGTATATATATATATATATATATATATATATATATATATATATACCTAGTTCCTTTCATGGCCAAAGGGGCCGTGCCCCATCACGCTTTTAGCCCTAATTGTGTTTGAGACTCCAGCTCCACTAGATCTCGAACCGTGGAGCTAGATTTCTAACTCCACCGATCCGTAGATTTGATGGAGTTGAGCCGTGGAGTACATTAAGAGTGTTTAGATAGATCATCTTGTTTACATTTTAGACAAAAATATAAACTTAATTCACTTTATTTTAGCCTACAAGTTTCAAATCTCGTGAAGCTGAACTGGAGCTTTACCAAATGAGACTCTTAATTTTTTATATTTATGTATTGGATAGATTACATTGAATATGCCAAAACGACTTCACTGAGTTGCTAGCATGGCTAGTCCAGTGCATGGTTCTCATGTCGCCCGATTTCTAGGCAAAAGACCGACCATTTTTTGGTTGCATTTAAAATTGTTTATTTTTTGTTCAAGATTTGAAGTTTGGAACATTTCTTAGAAGTAATGTAGCATATGATGATTTATGAGCACAAAACACAGCATTTCGTTCATAAGTTGATTATAACTTCCAAGTTCAAACGCACCATCGTTGACATGACCTACAACACAGTCAGGATGGGATGCGACCTGCCTGTTCAGAGAAAGGACATGTTCTCTGAGTTCCATATATGCTAACCTCTGGCTTTTGTACTTCAGCATTAATTGATCAGAAGAAGAACATCCATCATCTTGCCCAGGTGAAAGACTGGTATTGCAATGTTTTAATTCATATAGAGCCAATTGCTAGTTCTGCATACTGTAGGCAGAAACAATCAAACAGCTTACTGCCTACATACCTCCACGATGCAAGTTGGCAACGATTTTACAGATTGCGCTAGTTGCAAATCAGTCATACCAACTTGTCTTAGGACACCCCAGTTGCTTCTGCAGTATCCCGAAGTAGAGATGAGCAACCTTGTTATCGAGCTTCGACATCACCTGATGAGCAGCAAATCCTGGGTAGCACTTCTGATATCTAGCTATGCATATGTCAATTATGGTCTTGCACATTTGATCCTCTTGATGGAATGGTTGGTTGATAAATTCGTCAACCGGCATCCACTGCAAAAGGTAAAGCCCAAAGAAATCATTAGTGAGAGCTAAATTTAACCATCTTATTCAAACTGGAATGTATCTGAATTATGACGAGAGTACCCTTGCTGCTTCAATCTCTGACTCATCAACTGTGATGTCAAATGATAATGGCTTGAGTGTGCATATAAAGAGTATATCTGACTTATCAAACGTGACTTGATGTGCATGCCTGTATCAGCAGAGGGAACATAACTAGAAAATCTTTTTCCATGAAGAACTCTCAGCAGTACAGGTTCAAAAACTTCATTGAATTGTATTTGATATACCTGAAAGCAGCCACATCCAGGAAACAACTTTCTATCTGAAAAGTAAGGTGCAGTGGGAAAGAACATGTCAAATCGATTCATGCTAAATAGCACAATATTGCAGTAAAACAAGTAAAAAATGGAGGGAAAACAGTGCAATTACCCCAGTTTCTTCTCTGACTTCTCTTACGGCTCCAGAGAACAAGTCTTCAGACTGAATAGCACAAAAAACAAATACATAAACAGTAAAGCCAAGTAAAATAGCTTTGACGAAATGAGCTTGTAAATAATCCTACTTGGTTGTTGCCTTATCACTTATCAGTCATTTATTTTACTAGGAGTTTCTACTCTTATATGTGTTTGGTACCTTATCAATAAAACCAGTAGGGATCTTCCAGATGCCTGAACAGCGTGATGGGCATTTGCTTTTTACAACGAGCACCTAAATCAGAAAAGGCAAACAGTACATACACAATTACATAAGAAGCACATAAAGCTACTTTTTTATCCAGAAAGTAATACTTCCAAGCAAAAACGTACAACCCAGAATTTATCATAACCTCTTTTTTTCATTCATGACAAATGCTCCACACCAATTTGATGCAATGAGGTGGAAGGCAAAGCAGAAGGTCCGTCTGGAAGCCAGAAAGTTAACATCACATACCCTGGTTCTGCATGATGATAAATAAACCCCGCCTAAAAGAAAGGTGGCACAGATCAAACTAAGGTTAACTGAACCAGCTCAAATTCCAGAAGTTTAGCTTACAAAATCTAGCTAGAAGAGTTTGAATTCGTGAATCCACATGGTACACATCAGCTTCAAATATCAAATGTATACAGTTATAGGCATCATTGTCAAACAAAAGAAAGTAAGAAACTGGAAACATTGCCATAGAAAAAAAAATTCCTTCAAGGAATTGTGGCATACAGTAGCCACCCTTCAGTATATACAACATTATGCTCTTTCAGCACTGCCTAATGCAATTAAGGTCAATAACTGTAATCATAAGGCCAGCTTGCCTTTATTGCAATTGGAACTAGATCAGCTTGATCTTCCAGTATCTTCAACCAGACCCTCTTTTCCCTGCAGTATAAACTCATCAGTCCCTTTTATACTCGGTGTCCACTTTTTACTGATGTCCGTGTATTACCTGCTGACTCAATAAGACAGTGAGGAGTGGAGTGATGCAGCAAATGCATTCGATGTATTTGGTAAAAGTTGGGTTGACTACAACACCACCATATTCATCTTCAAAGGCATCAAGCACATCAATAATCCCAGGCAATGGTGTATGAGGAATAGCAGCATTAATTCCCTTGCTCGATATCTTGCCAATTCCAAATACTGACGATTTTAAACAACGATGTCTGAATGCTGAAGGTGCAAAACCACAGTATTGTAAGATAAAACTATCAGTCTCAAAATAATTCATCATGACATATCCAAATCTAATGATGTTGCACGATATATTGCACAGCAAAAAGAAACAAAAACAAAAGAACTATCATATACAACATTGAACAAGGAGATAATCAAATTGTCAGACTCTCAGAGTTTGCTACTCAAGACAACATACAAGTAGAAATCAAACTAGTGTTCTATACATTAGCAAGTAATCAACATGTTGTACATGAAAAGCATCAGAAAACTGATGAGTACTACTTTCTCTAACATTAGATTGCACCCTTTCTAGACAGCAATTTTTTTTGGCCGAAGGTTGAATATAGAATTTGTACATAGTCATTCACCTGCTACTGGCCGGCCAAAATCAACTTGTTTTGCATTTGAAATCCTTGGATGAGGCAAAAAAGATGGAACCTCGAATATAATGAGGGCACAACAAATGCCATTGTTTTTATCACTCATTGAACTTGAAGCCTAGACAGATGGCAATCCTAAGAGGCCTATGCATATGCCTCTTAAATAGACTGGGAGTGGATTCTCCTCTAGTGCTGTTTCAAAAAGGAGAAAAGGCGATAGAATTTGTACTCCCATTTGAACCAGATAAAAACCTTGTTAAGAGGAGAACGTGCCATACTAGCCCTCTCAATGGAATAATTCCCAATTTCTATATCACTAAGGTCCTATTTGGAACACAAAGAATTGAGAGCGGAATTATATTGGAATATGCAATTATATTGCAAACGAATTCGTAAGTTAAAAATAACTAGGAGGAAGTCTCTGGAAGCAAGTTCTGTCAACTGCCATCTTGTTACAGTCTATTTATAAAACAACTGTAAAATTCTTCAATATAACACTCTTGGATGATAGATTTCAACTTTGAATCTAAAAATAATTCAAATACGAAGATTAAAAAACTTATAACAAATTCAAATTTAAATTAAATTTGATTTTACATTTAAAACAATCTTAACAAAAAGGATAACAAGTTAAATTACACCAGGATGCAAGTTATGTAATTAAAAAAATAGTTTCAAGTTTTGCAAACTAAAAATTGTTTCAATTTCAAACAAAAATTCCAATATTTAAACTCTTTACATAAAAGTCTTCCATAAGAAAGAAAATGCAAATTCTACTGTAACAAAGAACCAATGTACAATTTAAATTTGAAAAATCGAATCTGTAATTTATCTTTTGACTTTTCAAATCAGAATCCAAAATGAATATGAAGTTCAAGCTTTTTTTTAAGAATATCATGCGGTTCAAAATTCAAAACCTATTATCAAAATTAAAGCTATACCAAACAATAGAGCTTACAGTTAAAGAATTTACAATTTTACTGATAGATAAATCTGAACATAACATGGATACGACTTTAATCCAGATAAAAGTTCTATCATATCAATTTGGAGTGCTACCTATTTTGTAAGCTTGTGCTGCAGTTTATCAGTCATCAACCTAACATGATCTCCATACGTTCATCCACTTCATTGTTCTAGGAAGATGTGTTGTTGGTCTCAACGCTTATCCTTTGCTTCATATTCAGTTAGTTGAAGCTATCTTTAGGAGGGATCTCACCAATGTCTAAGCTTCTAGTTAAGTTATTTTCATGGCAATGATGCTTTTTCAGTGAAACATTCTTTCTGTGATCAGACATGATGAGATCTAGATGTGTTATGCGGTAGCTTTGCCAAATCTGCAGATCCCATCCTCAATTGAGACTGACATTGCTATTTAGTATTTACTGTCCTTGATTCCACAAAACCAAGGATACAAATTCTAATTCAAACAAGATGTAAAAACTGTAATTTAAACATCTAGTTCAATCTCGGATTGAAAAAAACAGAGACGGTTTTTCAAGAGATTATTTAACATGTGGGAAGTCTGGCTTCTCTCAAATTTTTGAAGATGTACACGACTATATTTTGACGCATGTCCAAAAAGTTGGGCCATCCAATCAAATGTAATGGCTAGTATTCGCACCTGCCCTTGCTGGGCAAAATTAGAGAAATGATGACCAAAAAGTGCAGTTGATCAACTTGGAACAATACAGTGGATGCAGAATCTGCTAGTATTCTGTATGCTTATATATTGTAAAAGATCTAAGCTGTCAATACTTCATTATATTCCTGAATGCATTCACTTTTGTAGTACAAAGTTGAGAATGTTCTTTAAGACATTCCCTTATAATATGCAAATGTTCCCTCACAATGTTCTTATGTATGTGATCCAGGCAACTGCAACCACCCATCTTTTGTTTTGCTGTTTTTATTATAAAAAAAGGGAAGAGGATCAAATCATTCAGTTTCTAATGTTATTGAGGGAAAGAGTAGATTTTACATTCTATCAAGCAATCTTCAGCCCATAAAAAATTAACGATAGGTTGACAAATTTTTGGTAAAACCTTACGCTTTGCTAAAAAGTATAACACAAGGAAAACAATTGAGCATAGGTTTTGCTCCTAGATACATGCCTGCCACTAGTAAAGAGATATACTATAATGCTACTGTAACCCTGTAAGTTGCACATAAGTTCAACTAAGAACAAGAAACTTGATTCCAGACAACTTAAGTGAGGACCTCACCTCAAGCAACTGACCTATTGTTATCTTCACATTCAAATTGGTATTAAGTTACATTGCACAACCTTATATGTGCAAAATGATAACAATCCTATCATGAGAAGACAGGCTATAAAAAAGTTTACCATTGGTCCTAATTCCTAACTAAAACAAAAATTGAACTTCAAGGTACGATTTAACTACTACTTATCAAAGCAAAGACTCAAACTTCAGGGTCTGGAAACTACTGCTGTTCAGGAAAAACAGTTAACCCTATCGTCAACAGGTCTTGGTTAAAATAAAAGAAATCCTCACACTTAAGAAGATGCCACATTGTCTGACAATTTGAAAGAATATTCTTATGTTGTCCAACAAGGTTGCAGCAACAGATCATATCCACCAAAAATCATCCATACCTTAACCCATTTGAAATGGAAAATTCTTTTCACAACTTGTGAGAATACAATAATACATCAAATTAGGAGGTCATAATTGTTTGAATACTATTTCTTTCAAGCTGAAATTGCTTGGAAAGGAATCTGGTTTCATTCCTTCTAATTGCCAGCTGAGTGATGACAATAGGCACAAAAATACACACTGCAGCACAAGTTGGGTTAAAGGATACCGGATATTTGAACAATTGTTGCACTTATTCTGATAACAGCAACTTGAGGTCAGACACACACGAAATACACGGAATGATAATACAAAGATGACAACTGAGGGAACAAAAATTACCATTTTTCAGGAGAACTATTCCTGCAATTACTAGGCTTGCTCAATGCAAAAATAGCTTTCATAGCCAGCAAAAAAAATTACAGGACATGGGAAATAATTAAATAAACAAAGGTAGTAATAGACAACAATGCGATTGGACCAAACATTTATGAATGCCAAGAATAAGGCAACATGTGAAAATAATGTATCCCTCCGTCCAAGTTTATAAGGTATATTTTTAATGGTCTTATCCATATAAATAGGGCATATTTCATGTTCCAATGCAAATTAGTGTGATGTTCCCTTTATACCTAATAAATATCCAGATTTACTTGATATTCTACATACATGCATTGAATATAGTGCTTAATGATTAGAGATAATGATTAGGAGTAGTCTATTTTCAATATCTCCTTGGCTTATGTGCAAGAGAAAATACATCCAACAAACTTGGACGGAGGGAGTAATTTTTAATGATCAATGTTAGGCTGATGGCACTAGACATTAATTGCACACACAGCATCAGCAGAATAACTGAAACACAATGTGTTTTAGAAGTATAATGTTTGGGTAATTCTACATACATGGTCAGTGCAAAGCAAAAGCGAACACACAAAGTGAATAAAATTACTCTCTGAAAGATCAATCTCAATGTTGTTTTAACACCTTCACATCAACAAATCTCGCTAAAAACATATTCAGGACAAGAATAGCTAAGTTTGCTACTGTACTTGACAATTTGACACTACCTTGCATTCTTAGTTTGGGACTGTACTGTAGCTCTAGTAGAGCTGCGACATGGTTACTCTGTATTATGTAACTGACTGACTTTTGTAATACATCATCCATACCTATGCTTTCTAAAAAAAAAAAAAGAATTGAAATAATCAAATAAAAATCAATATATAGCAATACAGCAACTTGAAAAGCATTAGGGCTAGTAAGAACTTCAGGAATGAAATTCTCAACATTATGTGGCCCAAAACTAATATTAGTATGACAATATAAAACAATTCTAGAGGAAGACATTAAATTTGTACATGTAGAGTAGTAAAGCACCTCATAAAGACACCATGACAGTGACAAGCAAGATCAGCCTAATAAGGATCTGGATAGGACTAACAAGATAGATATAACCTATTGGTACACTACGTACTTCTGCATCTGTTGCTTAGCTAGGACCTCTAAGATAAACTATATTAATTCCACATCCGCCTAAATGTTTCAAACTTCGTAACACATCTTGATAATAGCAATAATATGGGAACTTTTTACAAATAATCAAGTAGACAATTTTTCAAGTTACATGTGTCGCATATATTACAAGTTACAGCAAATACTTCAGAAACAGTAACCTATATATAATGTTATCCATACTTTGCATTATACCCTCAAAAAATAGGGAAGAATGCAGTAGGATTATAGTCTGAAAACAAATTGACTGCCTTGAGTGGTACTGCAGGATAGCAACAATATTGATGAATCTTTCAATAAACGAGTCATCTGATATCTACAAATATGATCTCCGATATCAACAAAGATAGCTTCCTCACATCTTGAAGGTAATTTATAAGACGTCAAAGTAGAATTCTTACTTTTGAATGTCTTCAATGTCAACCAGAACTTTGCCATGACAAGCATCCTTTCTTCCAACAACATAAAAAGTTAGAGGCCATACTTCCTCTCTCATATTCGTATACTGAAATATCTCTTTCTGACATGATGAATCTTAAAGCTTGCCTCAGTTACAGAGGATGTCTGAATTACAGTTGTCATTTTGGAAGTCATGTAACTGCATGAACCTGTATGTCTGTAGCCTGTAGGAACTTGAAATGAGGATTCGTATTTCTTGAACAACTATTGCTTTGGTAATTACACACAGTACCTTATCTAGTCCATGGTTCATGAACTGTTCAGAATTGAGATATAGATTCGTACAGTATCAGTATGCCTGATCGAGTGATCCTTAATTTACCATTCTCAGGAAGAAAGACACCCAAGTTTTTTCATCAGTGATTAAACAGTTAATTTGGTACCATTGGAGCACTGCAATACAGTTGCAACATTGTATACAGAGTCCCCAGCTCCACATCACGGGAGGCACACAACCTGAAGAACCAGGGTGGATCCTTAAATTTACCAAGCCATCATCATCTCAATGGACTGACAACCCAACCTGTAATCTGAGTTTGCTTACGTATGTTTACGTTCGTTGTGATCTACTCTCCAATTGCTCGAGTATTGAGTAAGTTATTGAGTCAGGACTCAGGAGTTAACCCTTGTTGCTTCATAGTTTCATAAAGTTTGAGTTTCTGCTGTCTTCCCATCTCTCCAAGCAATCTAGTAATATGTTATATGTTATAAGTTACAATATTAGGGATGCATCCTTCGGCAATCATCTCATCCAATAAGCTGCATGCCATATTAACCTTATTGGATTTCCCAATGCAATCAATTAATATGCTAAATCCCTTTGCTAGAAAATGACTTGAGGATCCATGTGTCGTTTGGGATGGATTCCGTGAACTCGCTTAGCAGGCATGGGATAGGAGCAGCCACAAAATCAATGTCATTTTGATGAAGGCTACCAGAAGAGTTAGGACGATAGATAGACAAACCTTACCTTCAGGCCAGGATACCATGAGTATTTGGTATTTTATCTATGTAAAACTTGTATCTTGTTTAATTAAGTACTGAACATATAGCCCGTGATCGTAATAGAATGTAATAAAGTTTTCATTTCAGTCTCTAATTATTGTTCTGCTGCAATATTCTGAATTCAGCGATTAATTGATAAAACGCCGGGTCCGATATTTTGTTAGCTAATATGCCCAGACTAACGTAATTAACTCAAGATTAATGGCAAGGTTATTGTCATTATCCCGGGTTAATTATGAGTCACACTTTAATTATCAAAACCGTAGTTTATCGCTTCATCTATTATCATTTAGGTTTTGACATAAGGATATTTAGATGAGATTTTAATTAGTGTCGAAGAAATTTTTAAAACCACCTATTCACCTCTCTAATCGGCATTCTTGATCTTATAATAGGCGAGGAAAAAGAGCTAGATAGGAGGAGGAAGAAATCAAGGAAAGAGAAGTAAGAGAGGGAGAGAAGTAGAGGAGGAGAGGAGAAGGAAGAAAGAAGAGCCAAGGAATTCGGCCAGGAAAGAAAAGGAAAAGAGGAGAAAAGAGAGAAAGGAAAGAAAAGAAAAAAGAAAAGAAGAGAAGAGAAGAGAGGGGAAAGGAAGAGAAGAGAAGAAACGAAAAGGAAAAGAAAGAGAAAAGAAAGAAAAGATAGGGAAAGTAGAAAATATTTTGCAACCGCAATAACCACGTTAGATTTATTTAAACAAAGACAAATTGTTAGAAAATTTAAATAGAGAACAAACAGCAATGGTTAATTAAATATAGAACTATATAATTTTTCAAATTGCCATGATAACTAAGAATGGGGAATAATATCGCTGTTAAATGAAAATCAGAAGCAAGGATTTTAATTAGCATCATAAAATAAAATTGGTGTTAAATTGAAATGCAAGCTGTGAAACCACCTTAAATTAAAATGTCCCATTAAAATATGACTAATTAACAAATTCTAATGTAAGCAAGCATCACATCCTTGCTAAATTAATGCTGGAAGGTTGACGCCATAATCTAATTGCTCCAATTGCTCTGTAGAATTTTAATATTTTATAATTTTAGGAGTTGAGTTAAATCCAATGAAGGTCACCTTTAGAATCTGGTGAGACGAATATATTTACCGTAATCTAGGCAAACTTCTTTTGATCATATTTGTTAAATTGCTTTTAAATGTTTTCATATATATGTGATAGCATTAATGCATAGGAAATGTATCATCTACGATGAAAATCTAAATCGGTCATGTTGGTAAAATGGCATGGTGTTGAATTGTGGAAATGGTATGTTGATGGAATGCTGAAGCAATGTTGGGAATTGTTGATAGGTGAGAAGGGCAGTGGTGTATTTCTATGTATGGGTAGAGGCTACCGATGAGAAGGGAATAGTCAAGGGTCTTCACATAATATAATATAAGGTCAAATAACTACACTCGAGCAATGAGTCGATTCCAAAGATCAATCATAGTAAGTGAAATCTAAAAGGTTGTTCTACTAAGGTATTATATTCTCCATATTGGGAAATAGGTAGATAATTAGGAGTGTGAAGTCAGCACACCGAATCCAAGTGAAGGATATAGAAACCTACCGCATGATCGACGCTATATTTAAAGTCTATGGTTGAGTATTCAGATCTTCAAGTAGCATGGTACAACTGTACGCTAAGAGTAGGTGAGAACAGTTGAGGACACCACTACTCATTGACCACTGTGGTTGGAGATCTAATACTAGATTAGTAATAAACGCTCGTGGTCTCACGGGATAGGTCACTATGGTTAAAATGGTACTTAAGCAGCAGAGTTAAAATCATGAATTCATATTTGTCTTCTCGGATTGGAGGCTACTGGTTAAGTCCGCCTCATATATGAGTGCTAGTAGTTGTTTTCATAATTAAAATACACAACCCTTAAAGAAAAACCAAAACCTAATTTCGTAAAACCGATTTTGAGGGATCATTAGATGGACTTTGGTTAGAATTATTTACCGATTTGCTATTAATACTTGCTGAATACTTTTGTACTCACTCTTGCTAAACTTTTTATAGAGAATGGCTTTGCTCAAGCGCTGATTGGTTTGATGAGGCGTGAGTTTTACCAGAGAGGATAGAAGGGATGAGTAGCCGCATCGCTTCATCAATCTTTTGTGTAATTAGTATCTTTGTATTATATTTTTGTTGTACTTCAATCCGATGTATAATTATGGTACTTGAACATAGCTCCTCGGCCGCTTAGTTTGTAATATATTTACATTCGGTCTCTAATTATTATTCGTCGCAACACTAACACAAGGTACTAATTGATAAAAATCAAGTGAACTTGATGTTTTAATTAGCTAGTATACGGAGATTCATATAATTACCCTAGAGTGATGGCGGTACATCGTTGCATTCTCGGGCTAATTATCCGAGTCGCCACAAAACCCCTCTCCTGCGTCTCTTTGAAAAGCATGTGAGCTTCATCAAGATCTCTATTTTTTCAAGACAGTTTATCAAAGAATTGTAGGTGATGACATCAGGTTGACAACTGCTAGCCTCCATTGCTTCAAAAAGTCCAGACGTCTTACCAACTAAGCCAACTCTACCATAACTAGAAATCACAATATTGTAGGTAAAAAGATCGGGAGCAATTCCATTAGCTTTCATCTTGTCAAAGAGATTGCTTATGAAAGAGACCTGCTTGAGCTTTCCAAGGGCTGAAAAGACCATATTGTGCATGCGAATATCTGTAGCAATCCCTTTTTCAGGCATCACATGTAGTAGATCAATAGCCTCTAATGTTCTTCCTGCATTGCATAACACATCGAGCATTGATACAAAAGCATCCATATCTCCTTTTTCATGCAAGTTCCACATACAATAGAATAAATTATGTGCCTCACTTACAGCTGAGTGACTTGACCAAATAAGAATAAATCGATCTGTTCATATACCTACTACAGATATCTAGAACCACATTTAGTCTGTGTAGTTGCCCTTCTGTTGCCAAAATATCCAGTGTAATGCTATACGTGAATTGATTGAGCTCGTAGTCACTCTCAACCATTTTGGACTTTGGAGAGTACAAAATTACCTTCTCCACCATCTTGTTCTTACCAAGAGCCTCAATAACAGTATTATATGCAATCAGGTTAAGAACACATCCTCCGACAACATTTCCTCAAAAAATGAGAGAAATTTTAGAGGTATTCCCAGCCTTTCCAGACATTCTAATTAGTATAGTATATGTGTATGCACCGGCTCACAATGCTTTTGTTTCATCCTGCTTAACTAACAAAGATCAGATGCAATGTTTTGAGAAACAGCAAAATTCGTACGAAATGGTGAGCGTTAAAATTCAAACAAACAAAGCAATTTCTTGTTTATGTTCCACCAACACAAAGTTGAAATTTCACAAATCTGCAAGTTTATTGAATTTTATCACCTATGACCTTCATGAATTGACAAACATGGATCGATATTTTTGCAAAATATATTCTTCCATCAGGATTTTGATAACCCAAAGTTCAGTGCTACATATCCAACTTGTGGTGATATTTCTAAAATTCAACTTGAGGTGATATTTTCAAAATCCAACACGAGGTGATGTAACCCTTATTGTTTAACAATAGAAAATGCTTGACCTTTTAGTATGTGGGTGTCACGGCTGGGAATTTAAAGAAAACATTGCTGTCTCGACGGATGAAAGGAGGCAACTGCTCTCCAATCTCCCGCAATACAGGAAGGAAAACCCTAATATTGCTTCCTTTATTTCATCCAATTGCTGCCTCTTTATAGCTTGCTGTACAACTTATTATCTAAACTACTTATTATCGAAACTAAGACATACTTGGTATTGTAGGAAACTAATATAGAAACTACTTATCCGACTCGGTTTGGTTTCTTGCCATGCCATTATGATCAAGGCTGGTCCTGCATATTTTGGACCGGCGGCAAGGCTAAACACCACTCCAAACCGGTCATCTGTGACACCTCTTTCTCAAAGCAAACACCATTCGAGTGGAAGTCCGGTAACGGCTAAGAAAACCAAATCTCCTAAGTAACAGATGGAGAAGCATCCGCCTATTGAATCAAGACCAGTGGACGCCATCATTGAGACGCATTTAACACGAATAGCCTTGGCTGGTTGAGGCAGACGTCTGCAAAAGAATCGAGGTAGCGAGTGGAGTAGCCGGAGGAGATCTTTGAATGGTTTGAGGAGACTCACGTGGAAAACGCTTGTATATCTTGGGCAGGATATCCAAGCAATAAGCAATCAATCCACGCGGTAGAACTTTGTATGGTCGTGAGAAGCGAGGTGATAACTTTCCGCAACATACCAGAAAAATGAGGGGTCATATGGTGTATACGCAACTGCACTCCAATCACCGCTGAAATTCCAATGGCCAATGCTTAGCGCCATAATAAAACTTGGCATCAAAATTTATCAGTTTATCTTGCAAATAGTATGTGCCAGGTGCTATTCAACACGCACGTTTTTGAAGCCAGGTGACAAGTTTTGGTTCGCTCATACATGGAAACTACAAATTCCACGCTGTTGAAATGCTAGTATCCACCAAAACTTGAAATACAAATCAGCGTGGTGTAATCTTCACTATATACCTATATACTTCTGCAGCGGGCTGTGGGCAAAATATGTACCTGCTGGCAGGGAGCTGGGCTATCAGTGAAGACAGTTTATAGAGCGGACCCTCAGAATCCAGCTGCAAGGTGCTCGGCGATGCTGAAGACGCCTCGGAAGAATGATCAGGTCGAGAAGAATTTGCACCATCACTCAGATCTAATGCCGATGAGCACAGTGATCCACTGGATGTGCCCGAGAGGGAGGCATCATCAGAGTGATCATCACCTCATCCAACATAGCACAGAGGAGCTACAAGAGACACTCCTTTGCAAGCTTCTTCCATTCCAGGAGCAATGGCTATATCTTTTGGGTGTTCAGAGCTTGGTAAGCAAAGGCAAGTACCCCTGGTCTATATATGCAGACGCAAGGAGGAAAAAAGAGGCGTTCCTGTGGGCAAGATAGGCATCTCGTTTATTCAGATAGGCCTCGTCGACTCAGCGCCGAAAAGTAAGCCGAAGCTATCCTTAGTTCCTTGCTCCATGTGGTCTTCTAGACTGCCTGGTTATAAACACGCCATAGATAGATATCTTTTCAGGTTTCAGCTAGGGTTGGCAACGAGAAAAATCCCTGCAGGAAGCACCCTTCTATCCCCGATCCCTGATAAGAAAAACTTCCCCATCCCCGTCCCCGTACACGGGGCTTAATTCCACCCTGTCCCTGATCTTCGACGGGTTTGTGGGGGCCCGACAGGAACTAATCTCCGAAAATGCTATATAAAAGATCACATGCTATATGAATGAATCGCTAGAGTAATGGTGCATATGATTGAAATATGAGTGAATCACTAAAGTAATTCATATTTAGCATGTTTATTAATAATGATCTCATATATATTCTTTTTTCTTTTGAGAATGATCATTTACTCCCATCTATTAGTGATAACACGGGGACTAGGACAGGGATCGGGGACAGGGAACGGTAGAACGTCCCCGTCCCCGCGATCCCTGACGGGGGCAACATTTTCCCCGATAAGCCTCCCGCAGGAAGAGATTTTTCCTGTCCCCTAATAAAGGAATTCCCCCCTAATAGAGGAATTCCTCGTGGGGAAACGGGGATTAGGGCCATTGCCATCCCTAGTTTCAGCATCCACTGGCCACGTTGCCTGCTGGTGTTCCTTCCTGGAAGAAGGCAAAGTTCAATTTGAGTCTCCAGAACCGGGAACAAAACACTGGGGGGTCTACATGTAGGAGTCGGGCTCAGTCAAGAGGTTTTCTTCACTGGCAGAAAGCACTCTGAAAAAAGACAAACGACTGAAGACTGCTATATCTAATTAGATGTAAATTTAGTAGTCTTTGTTAGCGCGGTAGTCGTTTTTCTATTTCTGTCTGAAATATTTTGCTCAAACGGTTGGCAGTGACATTATCTCAGTCTTGTACTACATTACTTGCTATTCTTCTTCAATGCATGGTAAAGCTTCTTTCTTTCTTTTTTAAAAAAGAAAAGATAGATATCTTTTCGTGTCATCTTATTGCATATGAATAATGAATTGTGCACTTCTTCGTTGCTCCAAGTGTGCAACCTCGTGTTTATGTGTTTGTTTTTACTTGTTAACAGGGAGCAGGAAATAGAAACGTGTGTTGGCTGGCTACGTACTGTGAGGAAGCAATTATAGTGATGATGTGAAAACGACGTGGATAAACTTATGTATTGAGATAAGCATGCATCTTATCTTTTATGGGACCATCTGTCGATCGGCGGGGTTAAGTCAAGTAGGCTTATCCCTGTGGATTAGGCAGGATAAGATAGATTATGATAGCTAGAAGGTGCTTTCTGTTAGGCAAGCTAGAGATCGATGCGGCCTACATAGTTGACTATGCTAACTAATTGTGAGATTAGCTTCTTTATTGTGGTCTGGTAGGGTGTTACAGCCTGTCGGCTCGATCTCAGTCATCCTTAATAGAGCAGTGAAAGCAACCCTAATCCCTTTCCTCTGTACATGTTCTCATGAATGGTCCCTGCAGGAGGCATGAGCCTGTTCATGGCAGCTTACATGTTAACAATTGTTCTTCCTTTCAACTGTTCGCAAAAATACCACAGGCACCCACGGTTCATGTTGTTTGCTCCACGGCCCTGTGGGGAAATAGCTTTGCTTCTCATAAGACTTTTACCACTTGGAACACATATTTGAAACGCCTCAATTTCGCAGAAGGCAATATAGTTTATATGAGATACCTAGAATTTTTTTTTAAAATAATATTATTTTAATTCAAAATGGCGACATTAATACACGCTTTTAAAAATTGCAGAAATAATATCCGTCGCCAAACCGCTTAGCGATATTATATCGTCGCCAAACGGTTTGGCGATAATAGAGTAGTCGCCAAACCGCTTGGCGACTATACCGTAATCCCGCTGCACGCTAAGTGATGACGGTTGTCGCCAGATCAGCAAAGAGTCGCCACACCGCTCGGCGATTACTTAGTAGTAGCTAATTGCTTACGACTACTAGTAGTCGCCGAGTCATGGCGACTACTAGTAGTCGCCGAGTGTGGCGACTACTCGGATTAGTACTCGGCACAAGCGATCGATCGAGCGCCGCCGATCCGAGAAGAAGAGAGAGAAGGCAAGCGGCAAGTAGAAAAATAGAGGAGAGGGAGAGGAGAGAGAGAGAGAGAGGGAGGGGAGAGAGAGCGCAGAGAGAGAGGAGAGAACGCAGAGAGAGAGAAGGAGGAGAGAGAGGGAGATCGCCGGGAGAGGAGAGGTGGAGAGAGAGGAGGAGGAAGAAGAAGAAGAAAGAAGAGAAAAAGAAGGTAAATTCGTAATTTGTAATTTTGTTAATTTGATAGTGGCTATTATAAATCATTAGATGTGTAGTTAATATTTTTGTGAATTAGCTATTAGTTAGCGATTTAGATTTAGAAATTCAATGTTAGCGAGAATATTAGAGATTTAGATATTCAATGTTAGCGAGAATTTTAGCGATTTAGATATTCAATGTTAGAAATATTCGCAATAAATGATATTACTCGTTAATTAGTTAATATTCTTGTTAATTAGTGATAAAATTTTGTCACCGTAGCTAGATATTCTTGTTAATTAGCGTTGTTTAGTTTAGGTTAGCGATATGAAATGTTAGGAGTGTTATAAAAATTAATTTTGTTTAGTTAGTGATATTAAATGTTAGTGGTGATCTAGAAACTAATTTTGTTTATGTCGTCGCAAAGAATGCTCGGATGCAAAGTGAAATTTAGGTATATTATGGCTACGGTGAAATAAAAATTGGGCAAAATGGTGTTGATTTGAGTAGTTTTGTAAATACAATAGCGAACACTTATGTCCTAATATAGTTAGCATCCGTGATATAAAGCTTTAGTTGACCAAATATTTTTCCTCGATGCAAGTGTTTACTCATACTATTCAAGTCGTATTCACGCAGTAGTAAGGGTGACCCGCTCTGTGGGAGTTGAAGAAAATAGATCGGACGACTTGTAGGCGTAAATGGTTAAGGTGGTGCAAGGGATCTAGCCTTGAATGTGTAATCTTCGGTGCAAAGCGCCCTAGAGAAGAGGTGATTATTAGCGACGCATGAAAGCAAAGACGCCGGCCACAAACCGGTCAAGTTCAGTAGTGGTGCTGGCCGAGGTAGCAATGAGGATGATAACAGGATGCAAAGACACGCGAAGGCTCGGCAGATGAAGGGGAGGAAATCGAGCAAATTGTTGATCAATTGGAGTTGGTGGACCATATGGCGAGGCAAGATGAAACTGAAATGTTGGAGTGTGATGATGACATCGACGAAGATGAGGAAGAGGGAGGAGATGATGAAATGCATAGTAGTACCGGGGCAACGGATGTACCCATCCCTGACGAGTGGAACAGGAAAAACAAAGCTAGTATGGAAGTTTTGTGGGGGCATGAGTCGCGTTGGGAGTATGGTAGCAATGCCGTTCGGCTGAATCAAGTTTTCGCAAACAATTCTGAGTTGAAGTTGGCAGTGAGGCTGTGGGCACTATCGCAGCAGAGAGAGTTCCGAGTTGTTTTGTCCAGTCCAGATAGATACACAGTGAAGTGCAGAACCGAAGGATGTGAATTCCGAGTACATGCTTACAAGCCGAAGTGCGAGACATTTTGGATTGCATCACGAGTAGATGGGCACACATGCAGACTAGAAAATGTTTCGTGAAACACCGCAACTTGAATGCGGTTGTAATCGCTAGCGTGATGTTCAATGAGATCATCGAGAAGCGGACATTGAGTGTTCTTATATTCGTAAAGCAATCTTGAGAACATTTAAGTACCGATAAGTTACTCGATGGTTCGGGCGTATGGCAAAAAGGCATTAGAGAAGAGGTTTGGCACATATGAGGCTTCAGATTGTAACCTACCTCGTGTGCTTGATGTCTTGAAGGAAACCAACCCGCACGCATAACCGCTTTTGAAGAAAGTGAAGCGGATGGTAACGGGTCTCGATATTTCGCCGAGCTTTTTTTCACTGGGTCCTTGCATTGCGCTATTCGTGCATCGCCCATCATTGCCAAGGCCGATGGTACATTCTTGATCGGGAAATACAAGGCGATTCTAACAAGCAATTGCAATTGATGGGAACAACCACATACTTCCATTGGCCTTTGCATTTGTTGAGGGTGAGAACCGGATAGTCGGGTCGTGGTTTTTCGACATTTGAAGTTCGGTAGTTCGTGATCGCCCAACGTGTGCATCATCTATGACCGCCATAAAGGTATCATTTCACAATTAAGACTCTACAGAGGACCTTGATGAGCCTTTTTCCATGGCGTGACATGCGTAATGTGGTGCATGAGACATTTGGGAGCAAATTTTTTCAGCGTTCAAGAGTAAGAAGTCGATGAACCTATTTAAGAGGTTATGCAAGCGTAACCAGCACGTAAGTTCAACGCGATATTGGCCGAAGTTGGACAAGCACACTACCGCATGATTGAAGAGTCAAGAAGCAACCAAGAACGCCGAACGATTGCCCACCCAAAAGGCTATCACCCCTGAGCGCCGATCCTCCAAATTTGAGGAGACGATCGTCAAGAAACATTAAGTGTTTCTCGTGACCGATAGAGGCGAGCTGCTGGAGAAGTGGGCATTGCTCCATGACACCGAGGCGCCAGTTAGTATACTAAATTAACATAGTCGTGACGATTGAACAATTGGAGTTATCGTGGTAATCGATATGTTTGAACAGTTCGTGTCATGACAACGAATATAGCCGAGGTTTACAATTGGGTCATCGAGGCTCGGCCCGCTACCACTTGTGGCCATCCCGAAGGCATGCTGCACGGCATCGCTGGGTACTTCCAAAAGGCATGCGAGGTCAGATCGCATGCCACGACATTGCAAACGCCGATCTTGGCGCGGATGATGGCCTACATGGAGGAACGCGACCAAGAAGCTCACCGCATATGGTGCGTAGCTCGAGTCACCGAGTACCGCTCAAGTCACTCTCCCGGTAAAGGGGATTGGGAACCGACATACGATTATTACACACGAGGTTAACTTAGGCCAAGGGGCCACCGGATGGTGTGAATGCACCGCAACAAGCCAAGACTTCTTTATATTCCCCGCCGCATGTGATCGCACTTGTGGGCAAATTGGGATGAACACGCGCAATACGTGTCCACTTTCTACTTGAAGGGTCATGTCAATACCGGTCCGGTGAGTTCCGTGGTTTTCGAGCACAAGGTGATTTCACCGCCATTAACATGAGATGTGCATGTGTCTACCAGATGCAAATTTATGAGATGTGCACAGTAAGGTACCGGTCGTCCACAGCCTAGGGCGATTCGCAATGACATGGATGAATCAAGGGTGGCCTGTTAGGAGGTGTTCTCGGCATGTGAGTACGGGCACAAGGCAACGCAATGCCATTAGTGTTATGTATTGAATTATGTAATGTGTATTCAATTGTGTAATATGTACCATCCTATCCTATGTTAGGTATTTAAGTAGTATGTTGGACCTTCCATCATGTTTATGTAGTGAATTATGTAATTTGTATTGAATTCTCAGAACGGTATCGCTTTTATCTACGATTGTACCTTTCGCCATGTTTTTCTATTGAATTGCGTAATATGTTTGTTGTTTGTTTATTTACGCCCAACTCTTCATTTTTTGATTTACATACTAATCGCATCGCTTTTCTGCTTACTTGCAGGATGGAGCACCCCGAGCCCAAGTCACTCCTTGACTCTTCGTTGGACCGACGGCACTGCGGCGCTCGTCCACACCACACGGCCTTGAGCACGCGGCTCTCGCTGCGGGTCCGTGTGCGGCCGAGACCTTGGTGGCTCCACCCAACCTTTCTACGCTCGTGAGTTGCACTACATTTACTGTGTTTCATTGCTCGCACAATTGCATTTCTTCTAACAATTGAATTTACATGTCGATAGGTTGGCGCGCGGCCGGGTTGCTTCCTCGCCAAGATGATCGAGGCCTCACCGAGGACGGGCCGAGGCCGAGGCCGAGGATCTCGCGGAGGGCGACGACGGTCCAGAGCGCCACGGCGTTTTCGCTCGACCGAGCCTACCGTTTTGTCTCGTGGACCGCCGATCAAACGACAACACGCCGCACCACGCCGCCGGCAGAGACGAAAACACGTTGCACCCCGCCTGATCGAGACGACAACACGCCGCACCCCGCCAGATCGAACGACAACACGCCGCACCACGCCGCCGCAGAGACGAAACACGTTGCACCCCGCCAGATCGAGACGACAACACGCCGCACCCCGCTTCTGCATCGAAATGACAACACCTGCACCCGCCGCCCGGCCGAGACGACAACACGTTGCACCCCGCCAGATCGAGACGACAACACGCCGCACCCGCTTTTGATCAAACGACAACACTCCGGACCCGCGCGCTCGCCGAGACGACAACACGCTGCACCCCGCCAGACCGAGACGACAACACGCGCTTTGATGATGGGTGACACGTCGTTCGAGTAACCCTCACCACCACTATAAAACATGGCCGAAGGGTAGACATCCAATACAACCAAACCAAAGAATCAACGCCACCGAATCTACACAAATTAGAACACAATGTTGTTCTACTGCCGCCTCTTCAAAGAAGCGTAAGTCATCCCGCTCAATATCCGGATGCCGTGAGCGCCGACGCCTCAGCTTCGCCGGAGTTGCCCGACCAAAATGCGATCAAGAACCTACCGGCCAAGATTGAGCATCTACCCATGGAGCGACGGCCACCACACTCATCTCACCGCTTGTCGCACCTACAAGGTAAACCCACGGTGTCCACACAATACATGTGGTAACACTACTATCTCATGCTTCGTTCTTTCTTTTCTCGTGACAAGGACCGTGTTGCTTCTTCCAATGGATCGTGGCCGAACGACACGATCATTTAATTTCTACAACCGCCACGACGCCAAACCCGCTTCGCCGAGAACTTCACCCGGGGAGAGGCCGCCAGATATATACCTTTTCTAGATCGACAGAGCTTAGGGCCGGTGTGCAAGGGCCAACCGACGGTGAGTTTCATGCGACATACTCATGTTAAACTCACAAAGTAGTAGTGCTAAACCGCCATCGCATACAGAGTTCAAAAGGACATTCAAGTCAACGGAGGAACCTCCTCTAGGGCCACCAAAGCCCCGACGCTTATGCACATGGCCTTGAGGCGATGGTTGATACCGCCACGGTGATTCAGCGCATCGGCGATTCTACCGGCGTTCTTGGCCGAGGATGAACGGTCGGTACTTCAACTGGTGGACCGGAGACGCACCACCCACATCTCGTGCAACCGGCATGGGATAACCGGGAGAGCAACCTCTCCGTGGTGCCACTACCGCTGTAAAAGCTGACCGAGTACGCCTCACGGTGTTATGCAACCACCAAAGCGGCATATCGCATTGATCGCAGGCACGCTCCGGTTGTCCAAGCATAAGCCCAACACACACCTCCCCGCACCATATAGTGGAGGCGAGCCGAACAGAAAGCAAAGCGCTCGCATGTCTCCGCCAACGCCAACACAAACAGAGGCGCAAGAGGGATCCTCCTCTCAAGAAGAAGGGACAAGGGAAGCAAACGGCCGAGGTCCGCACCACGCAACAAATCTCGACGCGTTATGCGCGACCACCCGGAACCCGAGTGGTATTAACATAGGGGACGCCAGAATCGGGATGACATGCCCATATGGGAGGGCGTAAATCCACATAAAGAACAACCAAAATTTAAGTCTTATACACCCGAGACGACGGCATAGGCCACCCAATGGGCGCATACCGGGAGCATCATGAACCCCATGGAGTTCTTTCATAGTAGGGATTGAGCGGTGTCCGATGACCGTCGCAATACTAGAACGGGTCGTAATATGCAAAATGTATGACATCATTCTCGTCAGACCCGGATAGGTGGAACGATCATTTGTTCCACCACTTAACAATGCTTTCCTTATTAACCTCGTCCATCGTTGTAATGCCCATGTAATGTAATATAATCTAATCCATCGCTTATTTTATCATCGAACTTTCGTGTATGTGCCCTTATATATGTTCAACAAATAATTTAAGTGTTCATAACATGAGTTGTTGTCGCACCATAAAATTTTGAAAATTCTCGTCTGTGATGTTCATAATAATAAAATGAAATTTTCAAATGTTCATAACAATCAAATTTTATTGTTTGAATTTAAAAACATTATTCAGATCTTCAAATTATTTGAAATTTTTATGGTAATATCACTGATTTATCAGAACCTCCATAAAAATTTCAAAATTTTCCGACGCCGTGGTTGTCCAATTTAATTTTTATACGCGTTTCACGATTCTACCCATGAAAGTGCCTTTTCCGATTTTCGCAACAAATGGCCGCCTAACGTCTGCTATCTCGCCCATACGTAAGTGGTAGCCCGCATTGCGAGGGCCGCCTTTGAATTTTTCCGTAATTTTTGGACCGTGGTTCCGCCTCGTCCCGCTGGTCAACAATACCCCTTAGTGCCCACGATTTCCGTGGTTTCAGAGTCGTAAGTGCCTTTTTCCGACTTTCGCAACAAAATGCCGGAGGAACGCCTTGCTATCTCGCCCATATGTAGGATGGCAACGGTACTGTTCTCGATCCTGGCGGGAATTCTCTATTAGGGACGGTATGGAAGAAATCGCCTCATGGGATGGAACGGAAAATTATTCTCGCTTGGGATGGCGGGACGGGGACGGGAATTTTTTTCTCATGGGACCCTTGGGGATCCAAATTTAGTTTAGTCCAATTTAGTTATTAGATTGCAAACATATTCTCTAGTCCATCATATTCACATTTTCATAAATGGGACAACATAATCTTCAATGAATGCATGCATTCTTTTTTCCTTGTCTATTGATATGATTTAGAGTTAAAATGGCTATAAGAGCTCTTCTCTTGTGTGAAATTTTCAGGATGGGTCTCGACGGGCCCCGATACCTTAACGGGATGGGGACGGGATTTTTCCCGAGACGGAACGGGACGGACGGGAAAATTTTGGATCATGGGACGGGACGGAGGTACTCCCTGCGGGAATGGCCCTGCTGCCACCCCTACCCATATGTAAGTGGTAGTTCAAGACCGCGAGGCCGCCTTCATTTATTCCTCTTTTTAGACCGTGTTCGCCTATTCCATGGGCTATGAAAATACTAAAGTGACATGCGATCACTAACTAACTAAAATAATTCTTCCGCCTATTACATGCCAGAGTTTTTTAGTTTTTTCCTCGCTTAATAAAACAATTATTGCATAAATATTCACAACAAAATTTACTTAAAATTACAAAATGTACAAGATATCGCCGAGCCGGTTGATGATTACGAGTAGTCGCCGAGCGTGTGGCTAATCACTACCTCACTGGCGATAATCGGTGCCACGGCCGACACGCGGATTACAGATAGTCGCCAAACGGTTTGGCGATTATCCTATTATCGCCAAACCGCTTACGCGACGACCATATTATCGCCAAACGGTTTGGCGATCGGATATTATTTCGCAATTTTTAAAATACGTGTATTTATGTCGCAATTTCGAATTAAAATAATATTATTAAAAAAAATTCGAGATACCTACGAAACTGGCCTGTGCCTTCCTTAGGACCTATTTGGCATAGCTTGAGTTTGTGTAGAAACTAGCTTCTAGCTTGCTGCCCTAAAAATCCGCTTTCTAGAAACTTTCGCTTCTCTTTACAAACAGATTTGGGTTTGAGTAAAAGGCTGAGCTAGAAGTTAGTTGTTTGGTACAACTTATAGCTTTTTTTTTTTAAGTCAGCCTAGAAACTGTGTCAAATGAGGCCTTTGAAGAACCTATGTGCTAGAAGTATTACTAGCCGCTTTGCGCTCCCTCGCTCAGCAAAACGGTAGCTGGTTTCCCACAAACAATTTAGTTACGTGCTTTGCCTTCCTACACACAAGAGAGTGATTCTCACGTTGAGGTACATCCACGGAAACGCTTGAATTTCTCGATTATACATTCTCTCTGTTTTCACATATTTATCACTTTCGGCGAAAATTTTTCTTCCATTAAATACGTGACACCTTGAGACTCCCAAAGCATGTTTCCCCAAGAAAAAAACCATGTAAACTCAACCCATCTCTGTATTTTTTTTTGTTTGTTGTTTTTTTTTAAAAAAAATCTATTTCCAAAAAACACTTTCTCCTGTAAACTATTTTAAAAAATGGCCATTTTCTCAGTGCCAACGCAAATAGCACTGAATTTTAACGTCTCAGCGCCACAGTGGTTGGTGCTGAGCTTTAGAGACACGTCAGCGCTCTCTTTATTTATTCATGGATTGGATATACTACTCAGGTAATTTGAAATGCACGCGCTTTCTCAGAGCAATTGATAGTTATTTTATTATCTCTACTATATGAAGCAAGAATTTCTTCCCGTATTACTTTATAAAAATTATCTACCTTTGTCACTGCTCTTTAATTACCCACCTTTGGCACTGTTAGTATTCTTTGCAAATAAACTTTTTATCGCAAATTGAGTTCCGTTACAACGTACGGACACATAGCTAGTTATACCTAAGTTCAAGCACTACCATTCTATTTTCTGCACCTAAGTTCAATTATGGGCATTCCTTTCAACCAAGATTTGCTGTGCACGTAGCCCAATTATCTATCTTTGCCGTAGATGATTCAATTTTAGTTCTTATTTTAACTAGCTGAGTGGCCCGCACAGTCATTTAGTCCTACTGTACTTCTATTTACATTTTTGTATCACTTATAATTAAGGAATAATTTGCAAAAAAACATGTTTTAAATGAGATTTTTTTTTTACATGAGAATGGATCATTTACAGGCACATTGTTTGCGGAATATTAGTACTCCTTTTGTTCACAAATTCTCCTTACTACAAGAACACTGCCATCTAATTTTTTTCCCCTTTTTACAAACATTATCTCTTCAATATTTATGCTAGCACCATGAAAATAATACACATAGATTATTTATAAATACTAATACAGTACCTTATAATGAAGTGCTAATTCATGCATGTGAGCTACTTTATTTGTTACGTGGGCTCAAGTATGGGCCTTGCCCAAGAGCTTAATTGATCAATTACTCTCTCTTTTTTTTTTTAAATTTTGTTGGTTAATTTGATCCAGGAACTATATGATGAAACATATAATTCATGTGTGCGCACTGCGCGCACGCGTCTATCTGTCTCATATGTGACCAGGTATCACCATATAGGATCAACGTACCCAATTGTCTTACATGTTAGCAAGTCTTATAGATAGATAGGCAGGCATGCGTGCGTGTTCTGAACACTACAGATGATGAATTCCTAGTTACGTGACAAAGTTTTACCAAATTAACAACGTGATGGCATGATATTAAACATTTTTAAATATTTAGGTACAATGGATTTTAGTGCCGATATGATGATTGATGATGGCCAGGATCATACAGTTTAATTCCGGCCTCGTCGTTGAAACTTTGTAGTTAATAACTTTTTTATTTGAAGTTATTTTGATGTCCAAATAATCGTTGAAAATTTTGGATATGAAGGAATAAAAGGAAAATATATTTTATAATAGTTGAGAAGTTCATGTCAGGTGAGATGGTAAAGGGAATTCACCTGAAGCAATAGGTCACGAGTTCAATTCGCATACAAACCGGCAGTGATAGTCGGACTATCACTGCCGACCAATATCCGGTAGTGATGTTCAGCAGCTTATGATGTCTATATAGAAGTAAAAATTTTCACCACATATAGTAAATTGATGTTGTTTAGCAGTAAATCTTATTTATTAGCATATATAGAGAAAGCCTGACGTAGACGACTCAGTCATCTAGCGGGTACCATGAGATAAAGGCAGAAAAGCATTTCCACATATATGACACAGAATTTTCAGCGTTGCAAGCTTCAAGAGTCAAGACAAGTCTAGCTCTCCAGATGTATCGGTAGACAGGGAAACACGCTATTGCAAAATACTGTATCATTGTCGGTTCTAAACTGTGATTGGTCGACAGTGATAGTTACTGTCGATTCACATACAAATCAGCAGTGATATCGGTAAGCCTCTTTTCTACTTCCGGGAGTAGTTACTCTCTATCCCGTATCTCACAATGTAAGGAGTATCTTACACAACGGAGGGCATGTGCGTATAGTATATGAGTATATAAGACTAGTTAGGTGGTATTTATATTTTTTTAGAGGTGGTATGTACATATTTTTAAACATACTTCTTTTATGTTCATATATAAAGGTATTTGAAAAATACACTAAAAACTATATACTCCTTTGCAATTTTTTCATGTGGTTCATCTTAGAATATCTTATATTTAGTATATGAGTATAGGCAAAATGATAAAAGAGTATTTCAAGTTCGTTTAGATGGTATTTCAAAGGTGGGAGTAACTACACCCGAAAGTAAAAGATATTAGAGAGAGAGAGGGGAAGCCCCTTTTTTACTCTCGGGAGTAATTACACCCTATGTCGTATCTCGTGCGACGAAGGGTATGTACGTATAGTATACAAGTATATAAAATTATCTAGGTGGTATGTACATTTTTTTAGAAGTGGTATACATATTTTTTGGACAAACTCCTTTTTATGTGCGTATATAAAGGTATTTTCAAAATACGCTAAAAATCATGAACTTCCTTGCAATTTTTTCATGTGGCTCACATTGGAGTATCTTATAATTAGTGTATGAGTGTGCCTAAAATGATAAAGGAGTATTTTAAGTTCATTTAGGTGGTATTTCAAATGTGGGAGTAACTACTCCTAGGAGTAAAAGATATTTTTCACACACACGCATATTTATATATATACAAGCCATGTGCCCGTACATTGCAACGAAAATTCAATTTGCGATAAAAAATTTATTTGCAAAGAGCATTAACCTTATCTGAATAATAATATTCACTCTGAATGTACAATGGTTAAATGTTTAAATCAATATATCGAAGCATACAAATTTCAAGCACATGTTTATAAACTCAAGCTTAAAATTATCTTTAATTTCACAAACTTAAATAATGACATCACAACACTTAGGATTGTAAATTTGTAACGCCATAATTCGAGATCGATCGATTGACTGAGAGAGGCATCACCTGCTGCCCCATAGACGCAAAGGCGTTGAAAAGGTAAGCATCATCCGTTTGTGACTGCCATCATCAGTGGCGTACGTGGCTCATACGTTTTTCTCCGGCCATACCATAGCCTCACCCCATCAACCAGCTCCACCGCCTCACTTCGCGGCGCCGCCTCAACCTATTGACATCATCCACCGCATGAGCTCCAAAGAACACCACAAATTTATCTCGCCACCACCGCGACTTGTCTTGCGCCACATCGATGAGATCAGAAAGGTTGCCCGTTACCTCCGCTCAACGGATAAACTCAACACATCTGCAGGAGAGGCAAGAAGCAGCGGGGTTATATAGATTCAGCAACCAACCGAGTAGATATCTATGGAATCCAGATTAAGAAATCGTCGATAAAGAAGTGACGAATACTTACGACAGGGGTGCCCCACAGCAAAGCTTCATTCTATTGAATCGACGATACAAACGAAGGTATCAGGTGGGCCTGCTCAGGCCCAGCCCAGAACGGGGGTTCCTTCAAGAGGCGGAGGGCCCTCGGTTTCGGCCCGCCCACTGCTCGACACATCGCAGTCGGAGCCACCATCAGTTCGACCATACTTCTGGTCGGATCCCCTGTGGGTCCCCGATCGACTCGACCTAGGACCTCCGCCTTCCCATCGGGCGGATCCTAGGTCGCTACCGCCTCGCCAGACTCACCAGTCTCACCAGGAGCAGTGGCATCGTCCCGAGGCGGCCCGAGGGATTGACAAAGTCAAGCAAGCTGTCCCATCGCCCGGTCATGCACAGTAGGGAGACGCGCGCCCTCCCGAGGCAATCTCAGAAGCCAACCATCACGACATCAAGACTCGACAAACGCTACAGACAATGCAGACATTGCTTCCCAAGGAAACAGGACGCCAGTGCCAACCCCATGTGTCTACCGGCCCGGTATGGCAAGGATTATCAACAGACAAAGGCCGAGTCCAAGACCGGACTTCAAGACCAACACTCGCACCTAGGCATAGGGCTCAATTCCGGTCATAGCCTACCCTCTTGTTTTTTCATCTCCTTAAGAGCGCCTGTAACCTCGCTTCCTCTATATGTATATAAGGGGCGAGGCCTCCGAGGAGGGGGATCGAGCCATTCCAAGTCACCCGATCAGAGAGTCCACTCTAAACTTCAAGGGCCTACTGTCGGACCCTTCGAGTAAATCAGAATCGCCATGGCCACCGCACTCTCAAAGAATACAACGCCACCACTCGAATCGACGAGGGACATTCAAATTAACCAAGATAAACTTTGGACCCCGTAGTCTAACCATTCGAGGAACGGAAGCACGTGGCCCCTAGACTTACAAATCTACTCGCCGGTTTACGAAACACCGACAAGAAGGCAACAAAAGGGAAAAAGGCGAGAAGAGATCCAACTCCATGAATCAGAGCTCTGTTTCCTTTGGAAGGAAATCAATCAATCCAATCCAAAAAGCACTAGGGGTAATCGCCGTCGATTCGAATGCCAGATCAATGGGAGAAAGGAAAGCAATAAATGAGTCATGCATATTCATTTACCTCTCACGACGAGATGATCCATCCAATCTACCGGAGTGGCCATTGCCCGCTTCCCACTCAGCTATGCGGGTGCGCACACGTGTCAAGGTGAGGGTGAAGAACGGACATACCACTACTAACTCCTAATTAAAATTATATATATGTGTGTGTGTGAATAGTGCTAAACAGTGAAAAATTATTATTTATGCTGAATTTGTCTTTTTCATATCTTTCAAATGCGATTAAGTTTCTTCTTCAAATTTTGAATGATTGTAGAGGCTCACCTCCTCTACATATGGTAATTTTTTGAGAATTTTTCAAAACTTTTACAGGTGATTTTCATGGAGTTTTCACCGTAAGGGTGGTTTGCACCAAATATGTTTCATATATATGGCTGCATATGTGGTGCAAACCATCTTACGGTGAAAAAAAAACTGAAAGTTTTGAAATTATATCAGAGGTGAGCCTCAATCTTGTAAAATTTGAAGATGAAACTCAATCGCATTTGAAAGATATGAAAAGTGCGATTGAGTTTCTTCTTCAAATTTTGAACGATTGTAGAGGCTCACCTCCCCTACATATGGTAATTTTTTGAGAATTTTTCAAAACTTTTACAGGTAGTTTTCACAGAGTTTTCACCATAAGGGTGGTTTGCACTAAATATGCCCCATATATAGTAAATTAGAGTGTATTTGATAGTAATTTAAAGTAAATTCATTATATGAATATAATGCGTCCCGATG